>JAPYZJ010003318.1:0-16815 GCA_030522765.1 Ophioninae sp. B BG-2022a | reverse complement strand
TATCCGGACGAAAAATCGAATTTCTCGGCGAAAAAAAAATCGTAAAAATTTGTTCAAAAAACGAAACTAAAGCTAACAGTTACCTCTTCAAACATCTAACTTCTAAATTCCGGGATCACCGTTTTTCTAAGTTCAGGCTTTTTCTAAGTTTTTTGTTCCGACATTAAATTCGATATCTCGGCGAAAAATGATCGTAACTCAATTTACCATACAGCGTTTCAAAGAGGACAAAAATCGCTTTCTTTTGCTTTTTCATTCTTATTTTTGCGATTTTTTTTGTAGCCGGTACGTCACTTCGAAAATTCCGGAATTTTCCGCTGTTTTCGTACTTTGCATAATCGCTTGCTAGACTTTGAAAAATGGTGTTCCCGAAATTTAGAGATTAGAAATTCGTAGAGGTTACTATTAGCTTCAGTTTCGTTTGTTGAACAAATTTTTATGATTTTTTTTCGCCGAGACATTCGATTTTTCTTCCGGATAGAAAAATTATTGGATGTCTAATACTTTTGGCCAAGGCTGTACGTACATATACATATACAGGGTGAGACACGATTAATGGGACGTCTGAACATGCATGTAGGATTTTTAAATATTCAGTGCGTACAGATGATAATTTGAATCTTTTGAAAGAACTCATAGCGATCATATTATTTTTATTATATAAAATTTTTCTTTCTTCTGATTTTTTTCAAAATTCTAAAATTTTTTATGAGCTTCATGGCATATTTTTTCCTTCCCATATTATAGCTGACATCCAAACGAATTTAAGCATGTAACATAGTGTGACCGCATCGTGATCTAAAAAAAATGTTATAGTGGCCATCTGCGTTCTATCAAACCGTTCAAATTCACGTGTGTGAATTTAGCTTCCATAGTTTTACCAGAGTGTCTATCGCATCAAACATAATTTTCCAGCTCCTCACACCATATGACTAGTTTTAAGACGTATCAGTTTTAGAGATATCACACATTATGCCATATTCGTAGCTTCTCACAGGTGTCTAGGTTTCTTGTTCAAAATAATGATTTACACTTGTCCAAAATGATCTAGAAACCGAAAAGCATGGCGTTTTTGTATTGACTTTATTTTATATACGTGAGGTATTTTCCCAGATTAAAAGTAGAGTAAGCGCCGGCTTATCGGACGTACCCGATTAGCCATTTTTAAAAGTGAACAATAATGATTGGGTTGTTCTGAGACCCATAAATGTTTAGATCTGTCGTATCACAATTTTACCTCCAATCCTCTATTTCTTCGAGGAACTTCCCCCAGTAGCGAAAACACCCTGTATATGGGAAAATTCGCATGCACTGCTCACATATAGAAGTGTTGCTGCATCGTTACTGTATAATACATTTGGCGGGGCCCATACAGTTATAATTGCTGGGACGCGATTTCCGCACTTGCATCGGCTGTTACCGCAGCGCCTACGATTAACCATTAGCCAGTGCAGTAGAGTGCATATCTAGAATTGCGGTGTGTTTATATGCGCGTGTGTGTGGCGCCGCTTAAATAAATTATAGTACCACGTTTTGTCGGATTATTGCGTCTGGCCAGGGTGCAGATTCTCAGCTGCTTTGCCCCTTTCCCTCTGTCCCATTCTCCTCCTTATTCATACCCTTGTTAAACTTGTTGCAAATTATAACGCTTCCTTGTACAATGCGAAATCTGTCATCAATGGTTCCTTAAGTAGCAAGTAATTGCAGGTCGTTACGTTTGGACTTTTTTTAGGCCCTTATAAAAAAAATTTGGTCGTTTGATGCTGCGTTATTTATTTAGCCAGTTTACAACCTCGGTTACTTTTTATTTCAGGTAGATTATTTCACTGCACCCTTCGAGCAATTTGTAGCTTGGAACGTTGCACTCATTGGATTCTTGAATTTGAGGCGAGCGGATAACTTTGAATTTTTCATGGTTGGGAGGCAACTTTTAATTTTTTTGCTTCATTTTTTATCCAGTTATTTTTTTGGTGAAATTCTGGAAATCTTAGCGCTCTATTCGAGCTGAAATTTTCCACACACTCGATTTGGTGTGACTTTTGATATTCGATATGATGAGAATCATTACGAGTTACCAAAAATTATTTCCACTGTGCTTTTAGAATATTTAAAAAAAAGCCTGTGCAATATTTTAGTTTCATCAGAGAAATATGTTTTTCGGAAACGCACCAATTTTTTTTCTATCGACGAAAGTTTTTTTTGTGCATTGCAGTCGTGATTCTCCGACAAAAAGGCGTAAACACGATTAACCGATTTTTACAGCCTAAATAGAGCGAAAGAAAATAATTAGTCTTCGTTGCAAATTCCAACAATGAAAACTTTAAAGTCCTACCCGGCGTGATATTTCCCTTACATAGAGTAGAGCTCAGACTGACGGAAAATGAATTATTAAAGTTTTTATTATTGGATTGAAACAGAAATTCCAAGTTTCTCAATTACTTCGTATTTATTGTTATGTTAAATTTCCACTTGGACATTTTTGCTCTAGATTTTCAATAATATCCTACAAAATTTTGCAAGAATTTTTAACTCCAACATATTTTATCATCACCCAAATTTGGATTTGAATTCCGCAGGAGAAATTTATTCGACAGGGAATCGAATCAAATATACGACATTCGCGAAGTGAATAAAATGATACTGTCAAAATTTCACTTAAGCACGTGCCAATGTCGTCGAAAATAACTTCTATTATTATTCAAATTGAAAAATACATAGTTCCAAGTGTTCTTTTTTTTTTAAATGAAATTTAGCTGAAATTAAAATTTTCTTAAATTAAAATTCTTCGCACACGTTTGGCACTAATTCGTACGTGTGGCCATGATGCAAAGTTGCAAAAGAAGGGCCGGGCGTGAAGACGGTGACGTGCATCGAGCGGCAGGGGGAGGGGGGTTATGCACAGGGTGCAGCACATACGCGATGTACCGCGATATGCGAATCGTTTATTTTTTCATCCCCGCGTGTATAGATCGAGGATCGCGATAACGGTGCTTTTCTAACGAAGTCTGTAATTTGTGCGGCAATACCGCCGCGACTCAATAGCATATCAGTCGGGCCACCGTTGAATATAAACGTCTGCACAACACGAAAGCATTATTTTGCATCAAAGTATACGTATAAAAGAGATATGTGCTTCAGCATCAATCCCAATCGACACGTTTAAGATAAGGTCGAAATCTTATCGTTTCTCTTCTCGAACCATAATCCCGCATTCCCTCTCCTGCCATTTTTCTCTTCAACCCACGCAAGCTTTATGACCCTTGTTATCGATCAATCGATTCACTACCACAGCGTGCTGGAAGTCTTTCGATAATGAAAAAGTTACTTCTAAAATCTAGGCTTCAAGGCTACACGTGTGGTTCTAAAAATCCACGAGATTTTTCGAGACGTTTTGACAAATGTTACGTATCGAACGAAATGTAATTCTTTGAGAGACGTCATAATTTTATTTAATTATCAATCGTTGATGGAATTTAAAAAGAGTACACTGTGGGGAAGCAATGATGGTGACAATATTTTGTCAGGCAAGGAATTCCATGGTTACGGATACACCTTCTGTGTATTTGCGTTTTAATGGAAATTTTGATGATCTCGTTGCTCATGAGGTTCCCGTACCGTACCGAAGAGCAATATCGCTTCGAATCGATTCTATTGTTATACTGAACGTTAATATGTATATCTATAGGTAGAAAGATGAATTTACGGGGTGACCGGTAATTCGACATATCCTTTGAAACACGCTCATTTGAATCGAACCCCATCGAATATGTTTTAAAATGTTCAGGCTTAGTTAAACAAAAAAATAATTCAACGAAAAAATATTTTATTCTGAATATTTAATTAATACGTTTCTGAAAGTAAAGCAATGAATAATGATTCTATAAAAAAATGTATGCCATCAATTTGCACAATCTCCAAAATTAAAGATTTCCTATTTTATCTATCTGTTAACAAACAGCGTTGATAGAGAAAAACCTGATATGAATTTCTCGCTGTGAAAAATGCGATTGAAAAAAGCGAAAAAAATTACTTTATTATTTCTCACTAAAAGCGTATTTCCAGAATACCGCGGATTTCGTGATTTTCATCATTCATCTGTCAGCTTTCAGAATAGTACCAATTGCATATTCAAGCTGGAGTAATTTTTTTTCAATTTACATTTTTATTAAATTATCTTCATCAAATTTTAAAATTGTTAAATTAAATTTCATAACTTCAAAATTATATTTATTAATTTTTAACTTTACTAACGTAACTTTTATGTTTAAATTCAATTTAAACTATTTCTTTTATAAACTAAATTTTATAAATAAACTTAACTTAATAAATTGAAGAAAAAATTATGATGCCATGATAAATCAGAAACTACTAAAGTTTCCAGTAGATGATGAGGCTTTATTTGACTCAGCAACCTCTAGAATGACTCTTTTGAAGGAATTGATCGAGTTATCGGTCACCCTATACACAGTGTGTTCTATATATGCATGTGCATCGTTTGCAAATGAAATACACAAAGTTACAGCCAGTATATGCACATACCGTCGTAACATATAATATATCCGTATACTTGTTATACGTATACATTGGATGCATTGCATTACTGGCCATTTATCTTGTATCTGCAACGAGAGAGAAACTGTGCTCCGCAATACAATGCGCGAGCACACGTTGCGATTGTGTTCAATTGTTCAATGCTCAGGCATACACACGTACACCTACGTACATGGGTGCATCGTTCGTACTCATTCTCTCGCGTGTATCTCTCACTCCAGTGGGTCTCCTCCTTATCTTACCTTTCCTAGTCTCTTGGCTGGAACGGCCAGGATTTTTTTTGCTCTATAAGCTGGTCGCCTCACGGGAGAATCTCGTGCGCCAGCTGGAGAAGCATTGCGCGTACATAGATATGTGCAAATGCACGCTCTGGGTAATAGATATGTACCTGCCGTGTGCTCTTATCGACCAACGAAACCTATTCGAGAGAAAAGGGAACGATAAGGAGGCGAATAAGTTCATCGCCCTCGGATTGCAGCATTTTGACAGAGAAACTCGAAGCAACACGAATAAGGAAAGGATTTGTTTATCTAATTATTATTTAAACGAAATATTAAATGAAAATGTTCAACAAATTTTTAGATTAGGTTTTGATTAAACAGACTGTGGATTTGTTTAAATAAGCTTCGGACTAGTTTTTAAAAAAGCTGCGGATTTGTTAAACTAATTTGGCTCTAATAAATAAAATTATTTGAATAAAATTTTTCAATTTTGTTCGAATAAACTTATTTAAACAAATCCTCAGATTATTAAAACAACGTAAGTAAACACTAAGCTTATTTGAAGAAATCTGCAGATGAAGTTCCGTTTAAATAAGTTTATTTTACTTTTTGTTGTTTCTTTTGTTTTCATTGTTTAAACGATGGAAGCAAAAAAATGATTTTTTGAAAACCTTGATTCAATCAATCCTATTTAAACGGATGCTCAGCTTATTGGTTTCAATTTGAAAAGCTTGTTTAAGGGGTGACATCACTCTACGATTGTGAAAACAAAAAAAAACAATAATTCAAGAATCAAGAAAAGTGATTTAAGCATAACTCACTAGAAATTTGGTATTTACATGACCCATAAGTGCGGTCTTAATATTAATGTGAACTGCAATAGAAAACCAGATCCGTTTCTTCTTAAATGAACGGTACACCTATTTCCCTAAAAATGTGATTCCTCCGTCCAAGTGACATTAGTTTTCCACGTGTGCTCTTCCGTGTCAAACTTCCGTGTATAAACACAGTCGCAAACTGCTTAAACTTCAGAGCGTATAATCGCGGATTCTCTCGCAGTTGACCGTTCGATACGTATATTATGGTCGCGGTGTCATTGGTGCTTTTGCAGTTCCGTACTCCAGTCAGTGATGTCGGTATGCATCCTCCGGCGATTTCCGGCCCGCAACTCGAATATACGATTTCCATGTATACACATATACGAATTTCGTTGGTAGCGATAAAATTCATGGAGGCTGCACAGAGTTTGAGGAAGGAGTGGGAGGGTTGACGGGGGGGTTAAAAACGGAGCATTGCCGTGCCTACAGGTACCCGTGTATTCAAGTAGCTTTATACGTTTGAGGAGTCATAATGGCATTGTACTCGCGATGGCTTCATACTCGACTCCATTCTACCCTACTCTTTCATCCCTTCTCAGTCGCGGTCGTTCTCCCCGCGTTCTCGTTTCTCTCCATGTCTGTAACATCCCTCGTCTAGGTTCTATGGTACCCTCTGGTGAAACGCGAATGCCAGGATGGCACACGGTTGTTGTTGCTCTAGCTGTTGTCCCTCTTTGTGCTACCTAACTCGCTTTTGCTATTCTCTCTGCACTGGCCCCCTTCCCCTCTGCCGTTACGCCTCGCTCTTTCTTTCCCCCCAGCTGTGTGTTCTCTTCGCAGGAACCCAATGGTTCTCCTCCTTCGATCATTGTTTCGTAGCCCCGTATCTATGTAACCCGAAGCAATGACACGTCGCTAAAGAGCATCGGCCATGGTGTGTTCATCAGAAAATTGATAATATTCATCATCGCAGAAACCCACTACCACAACCGCACATCTACCTCTCAGTTGTAACTCCGTTGTCGTTTAAACGTTTCTGAACAGTGGAAACACCGGAGTTCCGCAGTGAGGGCTCGTGTCACTGCGTATCGCGTAACCGCGAGAAACTCGGTGACGCGGTCCTTCCATTGCACTCGTTCCATTTACGCCACCAATGATGCATAATGGAGGGCTACTATCGGAATTGTTTGAGGCCGCTCGAGAAACACCCACTCTCGTTCAGTTGATACGTAAACTTACCGGAGGAAAAGTAAAAAGAGGCATTCTTTCTATCTTCAAGTACATAAATTACTTTTGGAACAATTATTGAGCTTGAGGCTTATGGAAAATCGTTTTTTTTTTAAATGCAAGATCGCTTTGAGTAGCCTTGAATAATTGAGTTGCGCGAAGTTGAAAACATTTGCTGAACTTTATTTTCTCTTTTATCCTTCGGGAGTATGTTACGACACGCGATTAATCCGGATCGATATTATACTCGAAATTCCTCTTTAACTATTTACAAAAAAAAATAAACGGTTAATGAGTTTTAAAGAAAATTATAGAAATGTTATATTCGAATGAAATAATCCTGTGACCACGTTTTGACGCATATCCACATACGTTGCTTGGGAATTGAGGTTAAGAACATTTCGAAGATCACCATAACCTCACATCTACGGTTGAGGTTCGTATGAAAAGTCGAAGATGCGTCTCTTCAAAATTCCCATATTTTGATTTTATAAAATAAAAATGTTTTGTCCTTGAGAAATCGAGTTTGCAAAATATCGACTACTTCTCTTCCACTCACGTGTCACGTGGTACACCTTCTACATATTATTAATGCACAATTACGTGCATGGCGTTTTTTCGATGCTAATCGAAAAATCGAATTTTCGTGGCACGTGTACGACGTAGTCGAGAGTATCAGCGATTTCGCCCAAACTCTTCGGATCGCTTATCCCTCTCTCTCTCTCTCTGTCTTTCCAATGAATCTTGCGAATTAATTAAGGCCATTAACGATGACGTGTTCGGAGGGCGCGCACGATCACCACGCCCTCGAATTATGCCCGTAGGCAACGACGTGAGTCTCTCCTCCACTCGACGGTTGTGCTCCTGCAGAGAGGCGAGTATATATACGCGTCTATACACGTACACGTGTATGCACGTGCACTTGTGTTGCTCTTCATATAGACGCAACCTCTAAGATGTAGAGGGGCGTCCAATCGCTGAGGACCCGAAGAAGCCGCGCGTGCCCTCGTGCGAATCGATTGATCGACCAAACTCCATCGTGCCTAATTTGAAGGTACGTCGTTAACATTTACATCGATGATCAGCCACAATACTCCCTTAATGACGAACACGCTTGGGCCCTAAAATCGACTGGTCGATTAACCGTGGGGTAGCTTGTATTCCACTGTGGTCGAGAACTTTCTTGAAGGAACCAGGACCTAGTATGACTGGCTTGATAATTGCTGATATGAATGACCCACTTTTGTTTTTTTACTATTATTCGTTAATCGGTTCTTTTTTTGGTTATTTAAATGGCTTACGTTGTACATGAGAATATTTAAAAATGCTTCGCTTTTTAATTTTTTACAAATATTTTTGTGGCTTCTGTCAAATTATACCTGATGAAAATAGCACTGTGAATATTTTGACTTTTGATTCATCTCTTGGTCACTCGAAAATCATATTTCTCGTATGTATACATATATATTTTGGCTGACAATTATCATGACTCGAGTAAGTAGATTAATAATTCGCGAATGTGCAATTCGAAGAATTTTCGGCCTCGCCAATTGGCACGAGGACTGCGAGAAATGAGTGCTCAAATATATCGCACAATACGAAGGTCAAAGGTGAAATGAGCTGGAATAAAAAAAGTCATACAAAACGAAGCGTACAACCGACGAATTTTCCAGGCTTGCAAGGGTACACGAACATCGGGCATGGATCCAAGAATAATTGGATTTACACATATAGCGAGTGCGCGGGAGCAGCGAAATCTCCACAGATCCAAATTCCCTTTTTCTCCATCTCTCTCTCTCTCTCTCTCTCTCTTAACTTCTGACACCCTTTTCTTCTGTCCTCCTTACCGAGAACTGTCGCCGCTACCATTATTGTATATTTAAAATTAATTGATTTACGGGAGTGCAGGCGTTATATGCGAAAAGACCCTCCACCCTCGGGTGCCATCCCGGGGTGAATATCGATTAGGCACCCGACGAGAATAATATATTGCCCTCGGAGAGTCGAATTGGACGCTGCAAATGACTCAATATATTGGATTCGGATGCCACTGGGATATAAATAAAAAATGATGGAACATTAAAAAGTAAAATATGGCAAATCGAGGAGAAAATTTACCACCCCTCCTCTTCGCATCTCTCTGACCCCCTCTTACTTTCTCTTTTTAAACATCTATCACAACATTCAAGATGTAACACAGGATTTTTGTGATCTTTTTCCGATTTTTAAATATGGCCATTAATTTTTTGTTTATAAAAAATATTGCGAAGTTAAATCGTTCCGAAAAAAATCTGAAAAAATTCTCGAGTGCTTTTCAACGATAGTACAATAACATAAAAAATCGAGGGTCAAATCGGAAAGTGTAAGAGTCAAAGCCAGGTCGAATGGACATGGAATGCCCCATATATATATATATATATATATACACATATACAGGGTGTCCGGTAATGAACGGATAACCTTGAAATGTCTTATAGTATAACTTATGGCCGTTCAGAAAAAAACGAAACAAAATATATCACAAGTAGTTCCTAAATTATGACTTTTTTTAAAGAGTCTATTTTTTTGCCTTATTTCACTTTTATGAACTCGACGATCAGAGACGAATGAATAAAACAACAAAAAACCGATGGAATCGATTCATTTCTGATCGTAGTGTTCATAAAAGTGAAATAAGGTAAAAAAAATAGACTTTTAAAAAGATCATATCTTTGGTACTTCTTATGATATTTTTTTTCGTATTTTTTTTCTGAATGGGCATATACTATAACACATTTCAAGGTTATCCATTAATTACCGGACGCCCTGTATATACACCTACCACTGCGAGTATAAAGGGCGTGTACGATAATTCTCCGTAAATCGATTAGGGTCTCGAGGGCCTTTGTTGCCCGACACCGAAAGCGCTGCATACCTACTCATTTATATTTAAGATCATTTTCCTTCCAGATTCTAAGCTCACCTGAAGGAAGCCCGGTGGCGCGAAACTAAGTCTTTCTCGCCTATGCGTTCCGCTTTTCAGAGTGGAGCATTAAGGGGTACACTATATATATTAAAGCCTTGTATCAGAGTACGTACGTGTGCCCGTACAAGTTCGAGCTTTGCCATGTGCCTCTTTCGTGTGAAATTGCGTTACTTACATCGCCCTCTCTCGTATATATTTCCTTGCTCCAGTCTCGCGCCTCGTAAAACGACGTCACGGTTATTGAATGCACGCGCTCACGAGGAGCAAGTAATCTACCTCCTTCTCTCGTACTCGCCACCGCCTCCCCCCCCCCCCCTCAATCCTCCTTCGCCCTCAGCAACTCTCGATTTTCCCAGACGTCGATTAGATCGATCGAATGAAAGGCGAATGAAACCCCCCCCCCCTTCCTTCCCGTTCGCAACATAACGCGAGAGATTTAACGCGCGCGTCACGCCAAAGGTAATTCGAAAAAAAAACGCCTACACGCAATAAATACACAATTGGGGGCTGTGTGTATCCACGTATGTGCTTAGTTCCCTATACGTGTTCATAATTCATGATCGATCCGCAAGCACACTCCAAACACCGTCAAACTGTGCTGTATGATCGATGCGTGAGATTAACGTATTAACGTATGGATATTAAAATATTAAAATTGTTGTAAGTTTGAGGAATGATAGTTCTTGGTGAGATAATCGTACATGGATTATTCTAGAATTTTTCATTCAATAATTTAGTAGTTGTAAATATATGATTTTAATACTACTGATGTTTGGGTTACGACACGAATGGAACCAAATTACAGTAAGTTCGGAAAATATTGTATCATCGGGATCAAGGATCGAGCGATTTACGGGGCTCAATTTCAAGCAAATAGAGAAAATATGTTTTTGTGTCGTGAACGATCTATTTGAATGATGAATTAATCAGCTATCGTTGAAAAGTTAATATATATTGAATTTTTAGGGTATTATTGATAATAATATTATCGGAATGTATTTTTTCTGTTCGGACATTTAGAACGGATCTACAGTCACTGACAAAACCTCAGTTAAGTATATGCTAATGTTATCAAATTTGACTTCAATTATTGCTGAAACTGATAAATTAATTTTTTCAAGTTTTAATTTATTATTAAATTGGCTATTTGTAAGGGCCAATGTATGATACGAACCAGACTTGAAAATCAACGATTCTTTCATTTTTTAATAACTTTTTGCTCAACTGTACATTTAGCAATGTTTTAAAGTTCACTCTTTTCCTCTTTTTTGTTTGCACTGGTGACGATGGCATAGTACGAGTATATACGCTTCGAGAATACTTGCTGAATTGCGAGTAACGGTCTACTACGCGCATGCCCATTATCGAATGAATTTACATTCACGAATGTACGCACCGGATAAGAATAAGATTGATTGAGTAAAAGCGAGTGACAATCTCGCAATAAAATTTCTCACGAATGAAGTTTCAGTTAATATAAGAAAATAATTCGGACTGCATTTTTTAACTGAAATTTTTTCTCACGTCTCGACTCGAAAACGAAATGCTAATTCGATCCAATTGGAACTCAGCTCTGCCCTTCGAACTGCTGATCTCCCTCTTACGGATTCGTTTTTCTTCGCCACTTGATTTTTTAATGAAAAATTTCATTTTCAACTTGCACGTGATACGGCTATGGCTTTCAATTGAGAAATGCATTTTTATTGAATTCTGTGAGATGTAATATCGATCTGTTCAGGGTAAACTTTGAAAAGTCGATTCAACAGTAATCGCACTGAGCAGGATTGAAGATAACAATTTCGAAGACTTTTTTTCAGATATGAAATCTAGATGTCGTCTTAAAATTACAGAACTGGAATATCCTGTTGTATGTTTGATTTATCAGACCAAAATCAAAGTATAAAAATTGTTCACGGACTATGTGTTGTAAGATTATTTAATAGACTGAGAACGTAAAAGAATACTGAAAGTTATACACTGGCCACCCCAATCTCTTGATCTCAATCGCACATAATTTACATGCAATCAATTGTGAAGACATGTAGGCTTAAAAGAGATTAACAGCTTAATTTGTGCGTAGAAGGTTATCAAAGCGAAGGGTGGTTCAATAGAACAAAAATTCAAGGAAAGCAACGATTTACTCAAAATTTTTTCTCTAATATACTTTTAATTATCGTAAATAACAAAATGATTGAAAACACGAATTTTTGAATGCTGCACTTTTGAGAGACCGCGTGAAAGCAAAAAAAAAACGTTAACCAATACTTACATTACGACTCGCAAAAGTTCCAGTACCCACACCCTTTCCGCCATCTAGGACATGCCATTCCAAAACGAATCTCGACGTCCCCTTGAGAGCATTCATCCCTTGCGTCTTTTATCGTAGATCTTCGTGCTGTACATTTATCCGTGCAGCAGCAGTAACCCTTTTGCGCAGACGGCGTTTTCTGCTGAGTCTAGATTGGAACGTCACAATACCTCATGATGTCTCTTGGGGTATATTCGAAAATGGCAGTAGAACAAAAAACGAGGGAGAGCATGGAAAAAAACAGACATCGTCGGGGGAGGGCAGGGCTCTTTTTGATTTCCTGGAAATTTCGCACGTTTTCTCTTGATTTCTAAAAAATTGCATACGCACTGAAAATTCATTTCGTGAAAATTCGTTTTCTGAAAATTTGCAATTTTATGAAAATTCTTAACTTTTTGAAACTTCTTCATGTTCTGAAAATTCTTAATTTTCTGAAAACTCTTAATTTTATGAAAATTATTAATTTTATGAGAATTCGTAATTTTCTGAAAATTTCTAATTTTATGAAAATGCCTAATTTTATGGAAATTCTTAATTTTATGAAAATTCTTTATTTTATGAAAATTCTATACGTTTTTCATGGCTTCCTGAATATTTCATACATTCTCTCTCGTTTTCCTGAAAAACGCATACGTTTTCTCTTGATTTCCTGAAAATTTAATACGTTTAACAGTTTCGAGTTTGATTTTATAATCCCTTTTACAAAACACCTCGTTGGTCCTTTCGCGTGATCCCTCATTTCACAGTGTCCGAACGCGATGAACGAGAGCAAAGAATACGTACTTCCGGTGTCGCATAACCAAAAGCTCGTTTTCTTTGGTTAGTAAAAAGTTTTCTTGCCATACTCGGCTTCCCCTTATCGCAATAGACAGTCCCATGCACACGAATGCGCCGGAATGTTTGCAATTTTCCACTCCGATGCCCGAGATAGACCGCATTGTCCAACTCCTCGATATTTTTTTTTTTTTAGCTTTACAATCTTTTGCGTCTCTTGCGCTGTGCGTTTACGTGTATACGTCGAGGCACGTGATTCGCATCTCTTCCATAAGACGCGAATTTCGTTTCCTTTCTCGACGTGTATTTTTACAGAGTTTTCTCCGGACCCATTTCCATGCATTTCCCGTATAAACGAATGTATTCTTTCATAAATACTTTCGTAAAAACGTACGTTCATCCGGTCAAAGCGCCCTCTTACGTTCGCGATATAAATCCTTTTTTTCAATATTTATTCCATAAATAAGGAAATAAGCCCGGAAAGTAGTACTTTCCAGTATCCTGAATTCAAGATCGTTTCGCAGGATGTATGGTTATACGTTAATAATGAATAGGTCTATGAACCACAGATAAATGCCAAATCTAGTAGATGATGAGTTGAATAAGACAGAGGCACAAAAAATATCGATTTCGGTTGGATTAAGATAAAATCCTGAATTCTATGAAAGTTTACCTTAATAACATGCCAATACAACTGTTACAAAATAAACTTTATGTAAAGATGGACATTTGTCAATGAAAATAAAATAAAACATATAAACAATGAAATACCAAACCGTTAATTCAAAAAAGCCGATATAAATATTTTTTTACAGGTCCTAAATATAATAATTGCCATCTAACTACGAGTAACAACGGAAGTATCTAATTAAATAAATAATAATAATACATAGCTGGGAAATAAGCAGGACTAAATGAAAAGGCGAGAGGGAGAGTGATAGCGTCGAACACTGGGCTCATAATACCTTTTTTCAAAAAGTAACCAAAGCCATACCTGATTCTTTGCCTCAACCACTCCAAACTTGATGAAAACCTGCTGTCTCTCATTAACTCTCTATTGCGTTTTTGTTTGTGCATGCTTACAAGCGTATATATTTTGACCCTGAGAACTTTTGGGTAAAGAAGTGGTTTTCGTCCGAAACTGCAATTGCATATGAACACACTTTTTACGTGCACCCAAGCGGCTTTTGATGCACAACTCGGAGAGTGTACTTCGTCAGGTCATACGTTCGAAGGCAAGGCAGCAAGGACCTGCGGTGTTCTCTGTTTCCGTGTTTATTCAACGGGTTGTAAACAACGCGGGAGCGAAACGATCCCATTCTTTCTTTTTCTCTTTTCTTCCTCAAACCCTTTTTCTCATCCCCCTTTGTATACAAAGCTCGTTCGAGTGGCTGCGGCTTCGTTTCGTCCATATACTTGGGAAACCGCGAGTGTTTCTACATTTACGATATGGGCATACATTTCGGGTACCGGACCACGTGAGTTCCCATTGGATGTTGGATGACGTTAATAATAATACGGAAACGTTATAGAGAAAAAATACATCCAAAGGAAGGCAATCATTAAACTGGAAAGTTCAGTAATCGCCTTAGCTGAACTCCCATACTTTTCCCCATAATGATATCAATGAGTCATCGCATTGGATCCTCTGAAACGTCACAGTTGAACATTTTAACGTAATCCAGGTTGCCTATTGGAAACTAATTTACGAATCCAATTTGAATTCCTAAGAATTTTTACGTTATCAACCAGAGTCTGAAATTGCTCTTGATGGACAGCATCGCTTTTTGCACTGCGGGTTTTTTAAAAAGAAATATTTCGGATAGAAATTGAGTGGATTTTAATAAAGTACAAAAAGTTGTATCTCAAAAAGTGCAATCACTTGAAATAGAATATTTTGACAATCGATTTTAACCTCATAAATATAAATCCACTAAGATTATCATTTATTGTTTATTCAACTCCAAGCGTGCAAACCATGTTTTAACACGCCACGTGTCATCGCGTGGCTTTTTACACAATTTCGATTCGAACGTGGTGAGAATTCTCGAGCGACGTGCATCGAAGAACAATCCGAAATCCTGGCGGATGCACCTGGAGACTCACCAACAAATTCGCACACTGGGTCGCGACGGTAAACGTTTTTTTGCACAAATCCAACAAATTCCGTTTGAAAAATTCGATGAAAAGTGTTTGAAGCGACGTTTATCGAGAAGTAGCGCAAAATTCATTCACATTCGAACATGGATTGTCTGAAGGCGGCGATTGAGCCCCTATAATGATACCCTAGTATCTACGGATCCCCAACAAATGGCTGCATAGGAATATCTGAAAAATCGCCTTTCCCCACGAAGATAAATACAAGGTGTGCTTTCTGTGTACGCAGCGTAAAATTGAGCGGTATTGAAAGAAGGCACTGCTCGGATATTCAGGTGGAAAGATGTGTGTTTGCAAGCGGAAGATAGTTATGCATTATGCAGTGATTTTCCCGGAGGGAAGACCGCGTACATTCTCATACATGAAAGCTGTTAAAGAAAAGCAGAGAAAGACGGCGACGTAAAATCATGAAGTCAGGTTTGCGATGGTCAAGAGTATGGGATGAAGAGAAGAAGTGAGACGGAGAAAGATATAGAGAGATCAATCGGTTGAGTTAATGATACGATACTGACTGCTGGACCGGGACCTCGTGGGAGAAAGAGCACATCTATTATTTACCGTACCTCTCATTGTATCGAGAGGATCACCACGGTTATAGTACACCTACTCAACACCGTATGTACAAACACACTAGTAGTAGTTGGAGTGCAGATGTACGGAGGAGAAATTGAAAAGAGGATCTTGAGGAGTAGATAAGACTCGAATGAGACGACGACGTGTATCTCTATGGTTAAATGAAATTCGTTATGCGCTGAAATCGATCGACAGAAAGAGAGAGAGATGGAGAGGTTTCAATGGATATACCCTAGAATAGCTTCGTCGAGTCTGCCAAGTGGGTCTCTATCATCTATATATACACGAAGTATCAGATAGTCCCCAACGCTGCTTTCTCTCTCTCTCTCTCTCTCCCCTCTCTTTTTCACTATCACGGCTGGTATCAGTCCTCCTTTCTTCCGGGAATACCGGACAGAATGCCTGGTCTCCTCTGTCTATCAGCGCAATGTGTCCCGTGCATAGACTCGGGACAAAACCGACACGAGACAACCGGAGATCGATACGAATGAGTCGCACACATAACCCTCATGGAGTCGACGAACCCTCGTGATTTCGTTCCCGGATTCCTGATTGGCCGGTAAAAAATTTAATTAGCCACGTCGTACGCTCGAACATTATCTCGTTTATTTCCGCATACCGTAGGTATACGTGAACCCACATATGCCTGCTCGTACTTCGAAAAGAAGAATAACCGATGTCCCTCCGCACAAAAATTCCAGCAGATATCCATTATTCACGAGAAAATCAAAAACAAACAAGAGCCGCGATCCAAAACACATCACGAATTCGGTTGGGGTGCGATTGGTGAACAGTACTCATGGCTGCACTCGTAAACTTCGTCGCAATTGCCTGCGCATCGAACGAATCGTTCGAAATTTACGTCTCGCAGACTCCATGACCTATACAGTTCGTAAGGAATCACCGTTTCCCATCCTACTTTTGTCTCAACCTTTTCAGCGGGATATCGTACGAAAGAAAAATGGAACTTAAAAAAAAAACAGCTTTTCTTTTACCATCGATCGCAAAATGAGTTGCCGAGTGGAAAGTGTGTTATATATGTGGGTGTATTAGCGAAACATGCCGGGTCGTAATTCTGAGGCGCACTTTCGCGACCGTAAGTATATAACCCACCTACTAACGTGACCCTTTTACGCTCCACCTGGTGTAAGTTGGCAATTTTCCCTTCTACTTTTAAACAGCAATATATATACATGTATATGACAGCATATACAAACATAT
>JAPYZJ010003317.1:0-18445 GCA_030522765.1 Ophioninae sp. B BG-2022a | reverse complement strand
GGGGGGGAGGGGGGGGGGGGGGCGGGGGGGGGGGGGGGGGGGGGGGGGGGGGGGGGGGGGGGGGGGGGGGGGGGGGGGGTGGGGACAAGGTTGGGGAAAAAGCTCGGTCGAAATAGCTGTTGCACAAGACTCGAGAACACGTACCGTTATTTTTTATTTATTTTTCTTTTCGTTTTTCTTTTTTTTTTTTTTGTTCAACGTTGAAAGCACAATTTATCCATCGTCTATATTGCCGTCTGCGATCGGTACGAACGACCAGATAGCTCGTACAGGACGAAGGACCGGAGAACGGAAACGAGATAGGGGAAAATTCTTGGAGGACGATTTTTGAGAGATTTTTTTGTATTTATTTTTCAATTTTTGTATTTTTTTTTTGGATTTTTGAGAGATTTTTTTGTTTATCAACTTGCTTGAATTGGAGGTTTCTTCGTATAGGGCTGTACCTGGGATTTGTCGGGTTTGTTTTGGGTTTGATTTTTGACCTTTTTTTATTTTGGGTTTGATACTGTAGAGGTGATTAGGTAATGGGGGATGGAGGGGGGTGAAGCAGGGAGAGTTGAAGATAGGTCCTCGTTTTCGCTTATTGCACTTCTAAACCCTCCCCTACTCTTTTTGCTACTTTTCTCTCTCTCTCTCTTTCTCTCTCTCTCTCTCTCTCTCTCTCCTACTTTCCCTTGAGAAGGTGTACAATGGTAAAGGCAGGGAAGAGCTTTCCAGCCTTGGAGCAAGACCGAGAAGTGTCTCCAATCTTTTCAATGTTTTCCATCTATAGATCCCTGAAGAGCCGACTGTTTCGTACTCGAGGGTCTTCACTTTTTCGGATACATGAATATTGCATACAGCTTCGGTACTCTAGCCGAAGGAAACCCGAGGCTCCACCTTTTTTGCCTATGTTGAGAGTGCAAAAAAAATAGATGTGTATCGAACCCCCACTGTCTGTTCGTTTCTCTCTCTATCTCTCTTTGTCTCTCTCTCTTTCTCTCTTTGTGTGTTTCGTTCTGCAGCAATGGAACCATTTCAACACCAACGAAAAGAGCACATCCAACGGCGATAGAAGACGTTCGAAAGCTCGAACTCGAGCTCGGGTTTCTAGCCTAGTATCCAATTCTTCGAGCCTGAAAATGCCTCGATTCCAGTAATATTCTAAAGTTTTTTTTTTTAATCTTTTCCATTGGAAGGCTTACCAGTTGTTCAGCTTGGGCAATTCTGCAGACGTACAGGTTCGAATTGGACGAGATTCCAGATAATGAACAGCAGAGAGTCATCAGGCAACTTCTGAACATCAGGGAATCTTCAAGGAACTTCTGAACATCAGGGAATCTTCAAGGAACTTCTGAACATCAGGGAACCTTCAAGGAACTTCTGAATATCATGGAATCCTCAAGAAACTTCTGAACATCAGAGATTCCTTGAGGAAATTGTGAACATCATGGAATCCTCAAGGAACATCTGAACATCAGAGAATCCTCAAGGAACTTCTGAACATCAGAGAATCCTTAAGAAACTTCTGAACATCATGGAATCCTCAAGAAACTTCTGGACATCATGGAATCCTCAAGGAACTTCTGAACATCCTAGAATCCTCAAGGAACTTCTGAACATCCTAGAATCCTCAAGGAACTCTTCTGAACATCCTAGAATCCTCAAGGAACTTCTGATCATCCTAGAATCCTCAAGGAACTTCTGAACGTCCTAAAATCCTCAAGGAACTTCTGAACATCATGAAATCCTCAAGAAACTTCTAAACATCAGAGAATCCTCGAGAAGCTTCTTTTGGGCCTTCAGAGAGGAACTGTGATCTTCCATCACTGATCCAACGTTTTCACAACAACGATCATGTTCCCTAAACCGATTAGATGCTAGGCTCGAAAGGCCTGCTCTCAAAAGTTTACAGACGTGACCAAAAACTTGATCCAATTATCCGAAAACAAAATGGTAATTCCACGAGGAAACAAGGTAGCAGGTGATACACTCTGAAACGTTCATGAATCGTGTATTACAAGACAGGCAACTCGGCAGTCCTGGGTAGGACGAGAGGCCATGAATTTCGAAGAGGGTGAACCGTCCATTTGGATAGGGACATCCAGCGACATCGCGTGAATGATAATCTGCCTCTACATATCCACGATGTGTACGTACATCAATGAGGATTTTATCTTCCCTTTCCATTCTCTCTCTCTCTCTCTCCCATTTGAGTAGTCACCAGTCACAAATCAATGTGTCCTTCATCCCAGCAACGTTTCACATTCTGCCATCATGAGTTAGTAACCCGAGAGGAGGCAGCCGAACTGTCGACGCATACAGACGTTCAAAGCGATGTTGAAAGTGCATTGGGTCATACCTTGAGCCTGACAGCTCTTATATATGCCATATCAGGTGTCCCTAAAGGCACGTTAGCCTCACTGATTACTATCTATTCTGCAGACCTCGCGATACGATCAAAGTCCTTCTGGTACCTATATCTCCTCAGGATCGTGAAACCAGTGCAGGAAAGCACACGAGTTAAGCTTATCTCCGTTCGAAGACAGAAAATTGGTAACCTTCAAATTTTAGACTGTCACGTGGTTGTTGAATTATATTAAATTATTTAATTGTATTCAATTATATCAAAGAATTTTTATTATATTAAATAATTTTTATTATATTAAATTATTTTTCATTATTATATTAAATTATTATATTAATTTATATTATTATTTATAAATTCTATTAAATTATTTTTTCTTTTAATATTTTGAAAACCGATAATTGGTAACCTTTAAGTTTCAAACTGTCACGTAATTGTTGATTCTCACTTTGGAATCTCGAAATTAAATTATCACTTATTTATATTCATTTTGAATATAGCTCAGTTTTGTACAAATTTTCACGTAAAATTCTCAAGGTATTTCGTTTATAATAATAAACGAAATCAAGAAAATCGAGATTAAAGGTCAAATCTAACATTTCTTTACTACAATCATTTATCGCATTTTAACCGTTGTTTCGTTTTGTAATAAAATCAATTTAAACCTTGTTTCATGCTAATATAATAATGATAAAAATCTATTAAACGAATTTTTCAATAAGCCATGAAAAAAAGCTTTTTTTTTACAAGTGTACATTTTAACACGTCCTTAAATCGTGGCTTCAAATTAAATTAAATTTAAATCATAAAAAAAATCACTAAAAATAATCTTTTTCAAAAAACCATTAAAAAAAAGCTTCTTCTTTTTTTTAACACATTTGGCCACGCCCTTAAATAATGGATTGTATTTTCTGAGGTTAGGTTAAGACCATTTGAGGTAAAACCATTGATAAACATCTAAGATCGAGGGTTACGTGATCCTGAGGTGTCTCCGGTGTCTGGGTGACATTCCATAGGGGGTTGGACCAAACGCGCGATCTATTAAGCCTCAGGTGTGAGGTTGAACATATTAGGCGAGGTTTGCGGTTGCCTGTGGAATTTCGGATATGATTGGCACAGGAATGAATGAAATTCAAAGGATCGATGTGAATATTTGAATACTCAATAAAATAATAATAATAATAATAATAATAATAATAATAATAATAATTTCGGGCTTCCGGCGACTTATCACAAAACCCTTCGAAAACCTATTCTCCATGGGTATCCCATTTAAATACGTATCAATCGATAAACGCCTATAAGAAAGTGAACGATCGTCTGGCTATTGAATTGAACGAGGACTCGTTCAACGTATGCTCGATATACCTTTTGATCGACGAATCCCTCTCTAACCGTACCTCATGCTTTCGTAATGGATATTATCGAGAGACTCTTCACGACGATACCTCTCGTTGAATTTTTACTCGCCTATTCACATGGACACGATACGTCGTCGAAAAAGATTGGAGTGGGGGGAAGAGGGGGGGGGGGGGGAGAGACGATGATGATTTTAAGATGCCTTAGTGGTACTTTCAGTCAAATAAGGAATACGATACATAGAAAATATAATAACAAAATTATTATAGTAAAAATAATAATAAAGTAACAGTAAGTAGTAAAAATGAATTAAAAAAAAAAAAAGAAATGATTATGAATAAACTCAAACTAAGTAATAAAAATAAATAAAGAACGAACAATTCCAATTAATACCACATTTATTAAGGTCTCATATGGAATATTAATAAATTAATTATAGTTGAATTTGTACAAAAAGAGAAAGAAATTAAAAATAAATAATAATAATAATAATAATAATGAGCTCTCTTAAGAGAAAGAGAGAGAAGGGTGTTGAATCATGAGTTTTGTGAATCAGTACACCAGAGTCTGTTCGGGGTTAGCCTACTTCATGAAAGTGCGTCGAATCCCTCAGGTAATCTTACCTGGGTCCTATCATACTGCGGTTTCGTTAAATCAACGTGCAAGTGGTTGGAACGGTCGACCTACATTTTTTCAACTTCACTTTTCACATCTCTTTCGTTTCGTGAAATTACTGGATGGGTATTAAACAAGAAAAATCGTTATAATTCTTGAAAATTTGAGGAATTATAGTTCTCGAATTTGAAAATGAAAAATTTCCATGTCGAGAACTAGAATTTAAAAAAATGAATAAATTTGAAAAAATTTGGCTGATAAAAAAAACACGATAGGCCACTTAATTAAATTTCACAACTTGAATTCGATAAGATAAGAATTAAATAAAATAATTTGTTTTTAATTGAAAATCGTAATTAAACTCATGACGATTTTTTATAAAAAATAACTTATGTAATTTTATTCATTTTCTTGGGAAATTTAACTTGTAAAATTTCGATAAGGAGCATTTTGTTTTTTTTTTCATGACGTTGATTTTTTAAAAGTCCTTCAGTCTCACGAAATTGATAATTTTGAAAACCGATCACGTGACTAATAAAAATTGAATTTATCAACGTTGGAACAATGGAATCGTGAACTTTTGAAAAAATGGTAACAGAAGAAGAAAACCTCTGATGATCGGCTCCGTGATAAAAGGTGCCTCGAAACGGTGAATTTTTCCAACCTATTTGTTGCTCGGTGTCTGAAACGTATCCTCCCCCCTCCCGTTGCCTCCTATGAAATATTCCACATTGATAGCAACCCAGCGGAATCAAAGAGGGAATATATTCTTTGTGAGATCGAGCTTTTTACTAAATCGCATTTGCATCGATAATCTCCGAGCTTTTTACATCTGTTCCGGATTCGAAAGTCGCACGCTGCGAACGCGAGCCGTCTGCGAATCGAAATCCATTGAGAATCGCAAAATGGCTAAAAGTGATAGACGATATAACGAACAAAAAAAAAAAATGTATCTTTACATTTCAGGATATTGATTGTTAAAAAGTACACTGAAAAATATTAATTTATAAATAGAAATTAAAAAATAAACGTGAATATGTATTTTTATAATTGTATATTATTATAAATACAAATGAAAAAAACTCAAACAAACCCAAACCAAAATCTATAAAAAAACCCAAACAAAGCCAAACCAAAAGCTATATAAAAAAACCCAAACAAACCCAAACTAAAACCTATATGAAAAAAACCCAAACAAACCCAAACCAAAAGCTATACAAAAAATAACCCAAACAAACCCAAACCAAAAGCCATATAAAAAAACCTAAACAAACCCAAACCAAAAGCTATATGAAAACAAACCCAAACAAACCCAAACCAAAACCTATATGAAAAAAAACCCAAACAAACCAAAACCAAAAGCTATACGAAAAAAAACTCAAACCAACCCAAACCAAAATCTATAAAAAACCCAAACAAAGCCAAACCAAAAGCTATATAAAAAAAAACCGAAACAAACCCAAACCAAAAGCCATATAAAAAAACCCAAACAAACCCAAAGCAAAAGCTATATGAAAACAAACCCAAACCAGAAGCTATACGAAAACAAACCCAAACAAAGCCAAACTAAAAGCTATACGAAAACAAACCCAAACAAAGCCAAACCAAAAGCGATATGAAAAAAGAGGTTTGGAAAAAAAAAAGTTTTTCACCAGTGAGAGAACAGAGAACGGTTTAATTTCCGGGTGAAGTTGATTCGTAGAATGAAAGGTTACCTATTTGAGTCGAGCCCTAACTCTCGAACCGGGAAACGTAAGTGACCACTAATTATTTAGTGCAATACGAGGGTTGCGAAGGGGGATGTTAATCAATGACGATATAAGTCAAATATCGACGACGGCGAGAGACCACTCGCGGTTGGTGTGTAGTGGTTTCGTGCTCTTATTTGAGTTTAGCTCGTGGGTACAACCCACCGACGAGACCTTTGTGAAAACCAAAAGCTCCCTGGGATAGAGTCTCGATGAAAGCCTGACCCATGAACATACCGATCGCCACGAATGCCCCGTCCTGCTTTCAATGAAATTCTCGTATGTCGCGGCATAACCTATCAACGACCGAGGTCGTCCAATCTTGCCCAACCCAATGTTCCACTTCATATTCCGTCTACAATTACGGCTAATTCTGTTCGTTGAAGTTTCATCAATTCCTGAATGGCGTGTATGGTCCACAGGGGTAACAGGTTTCCATTCACTGTTTTTGAACAACCTTTTTTTTACTGAATTTTTTTTAGTCATGTTTGACCTCACTACCATTTTTCTTCAATTACCTCATCACTATTGAGTCCTTCGTATTAATTACTTACTTATTAATCCTTTCATTGAGTTACTTACGTAAGTTAATTGAGTCGAGTAGTTGAGTTAATTACTCAAGTTAATAATTGAATAATTGTTAAAAGTGAATAATTGAGTTGAAGTACTTAATTAACTCAAATACTGAAGTAATTGGGTACTAGATAACTTAAGTAATTAACTCAATTACTAAAGTAATTGGATACTCAATTTAGTTAGTTCATTGAGTTAGTTGCGTAAGATAATTGAGTTGAGTTGAGTAGTTGCGTTAATTACCCAAGTTAATAATTGAATAATTGTTAAACTTGAATAATTGAGCTGAAGTAATTAACTCAAATACTGAAGTAATTAGGACTAGATAACTTAAGTAATTAGCTCAATAACTCAAGTAACTTGAGTACTCAATAACTCAAGTAACTTGAGTACTCAATAACTCAAGTAACTTGAGTACTCAATAACTCAAGTAACTTGAGTACTCAATAACTCAAGGAACTCGAGTACTCAATAACTCAAGGAACTTGAGTACTCAATAACTCAAGGAACTTGAGTACTCAATAACTCAAGGAACTTGAGTACTCAATAACTCAAGTAACTTGAGTACTCAATAACTCGAGTAACTTGAGTACTCAATAACTCGAGTAACTTGAGTACTCAATAACTCAAGTAACTTGAGTACTCAATAACTCAAGTAACTTGAGTACGCAATAACTCAAGTAACTTGAGTACGCAATAACTCAAGTAACTGGAGCACTCAATGACTCAAGTAACTTGAGTAACTTGAGTACCCAATAACTTAAGTAATTGAGTTAATTACTTAACGAGGATTAATTATTAATTATTTAATAGAGGATTAATAATCAATCACTTAATTACTGATCCCTAAATTACCTCATCACTCTTGTGTCCTCTTTGGATCCTTCTTTAACATCTGGTGACTCAACATAAATCACAGCTAAATAATTCGACTCAAATTCCACTTATCCAGGCTGCAACGTTGCAACGACATTTTGGCGTGCTTTCATACTCGAGATTTCTTAGATACTCGAAAAGCACATTCCCACAGCTTTCGCACGCTTATATTTGGCCTGTGTGAATCGACATTCGCGATTCCACTTGGCACGTTGTACCCTCAGAAACGAACGTTGAATGTACACAGGGGATAATCTGATTTGCCAGAACCTCGTACCAACCAATCCCATTTTCTCTCCCCGTGGACTTTAATCGGATATACCATGTTAATGTATATCCCGTCAATTATATCCCGAGCGTTAGAAATTATCGATTCAATGTTTCCTGCGCAAGACTGATATTAATACTTATGCTGCATTCCAATGACTTTAATTCGAACCTCATTTGATATTTTTCTTCATTGGGTTAAATGATCAGTTTTCAGATTATCAGTCCTCGAATTACAATGAGCCAACGAACCCAAACAAACCCAAAGAAAATCACCATGCAATTGGCTTTTCAACGATTTTCTCAAAATTCAAACATTTTTTTATTTAGAAAAAAATAATCAATTACGAAACGTAAATAAAATCGGAACGAAAATGATTATTTCGAATTTTTCGTTACAAAAATGTATGACCAAAGAAAATGAAAAGTAAGGAAACATCGAATTTTTCGTTTTTTTAAAAATTCTTAAATCACATAATTCGTTTAACCCAAACAAACCCAAATAAACAAAATTATTCTGTAATCGACCTTACAACGTATTTTTCAAACTTCAAATATTTTTTAATTTACAAAAAAAAATCAATTGCAAGACGTAGATAAGATCGGAACAAAAATTCTTTTTTTTTAACTTTCGCTACGAAAATTGACGACAAAATAAATTGAAAATTCAATTCACATAGAATTTTTCGCTTTTTTAAAAACAAACGTTTTTTAATTTCATAATTCGTATGTTTTTGTCGATAATCGTCGAAAGAACGGAACAAAGCGATGTTTTCTTTCGGGACTTCCGTTTTGTGCGAAGAAAATGGCTCGTGGAAGTCCATTGGCTATTATCGCTTTGGAGCTTTTATATCGTCGAAATATATGGATCATATTCATTTGAGCGAACCACGCTTGGGCTTGTCAACGACAATCGCATCGCCTGTCACACAATCGTGCTCGGTCACATCCATTGTTCGCGTTTCCCGGACAGGATGTAATTGAGATTTTTTTATCTCGTATTTAAAAAAAATAAAAATCGTTTTATTATTTATATATATATATATATATATATATATATATTTCGATTTTTTTTTCTCTTTTTTATTTTTCTATTACGACCGAGCAACTCGGTAAAGGAAGCGCCTTCTGTCTAAGTCACTCCACGTCAGACGCATGTCCAATGAAATTGAAAACGCCAGAGAAGCGCTTTTTATCACGGAAAAGAGATCGGATCGTGAGAATTTTCGTTTGACGACAGTTGTTCACAATGGAGAAGCCAATAGGCCAATTTCTTCTCCTTTGATCATTGAAAAGTCGAAAATCGAAAAAAGATCGAAAAAAAATAAGAATAACAATTTTTATTTTATTTTATCATTCACTTCCGGTTTACGAGTCATAAGTTTGAACCACGTTGATCCATGGTTTAAAAAAATGTTTTTTTTTTTAACTTCGCTTAATCCGCAATGCGAAAATATACAAAAAAGGACAAACCCAAACATCGAGGGGGAAAGAAGAAAAAATAAAATTGTAGGCGCTAACGGGGCCTTCTTTGATAAATTCGAAAAGTCGGAACGAGGAGACCGCTCGTTTGCGAATTTATTTCACGCTTCCACGACCTCGTCATATTCGGAGGCGACTTCACTGGAGTAGAAAAATCTCACAGTTCGGGTGGGTGTATTCCAGCCAAAATATAGTAGGTTTTGGGTATATACGTATTTTATGTACGTATGTATGTATTTATGTATATATATATATATATATATATATATATATATATATATATATTATATGCCATCTGCTCCCTTTTCTCATATGTATATATGTATTTTTATATTTTTATATTTTTATATATATGCAAAGAGATAGCTGATGGCGTGAAAAAGATTGTGCAAGCGGATGTACTGCAAGCTTCATTTTCATATCGCACGGAGCTGATCGAAGCCGGTACGCGACTGATGTTCGATTTTACATTTCCGAATCGTCAAAGATGAAAAAACGCGTACAAACCCAAACATAAAGTCATCGAAATCGACGAAAATTATTCGATTGATGTAAAGATTTATTTTAAATTAAATTTTCTTAGCTGTTTTTCTTGGATATTTTTATTATCAATTTTTAAATTAATTTTTGGTATTAATTTTTCTTATCAGATTATCTTATCAATTTTTCTTATCAAATTATCTTACCAATTTTTCTTATCAAATTATCTTTTCAATTCGTCTTATCAAATTATCTTATCAATTCGTCTTATCAATTTTTCTTAGCTATTTTCTTATCATCTTGCCTTATCAATTTTTCTTAGCTGTTTTCTTATCATTTTTCCTTATCATTTTTTCTCAGCTATTTTCTTTTGAATTTTTCTTATCATTTTTTCTTAGCTATTTTCTTATCAATGGTTCTTATTAATTGTTCTTATCAATTTGTATTATAAATTTTTCGTTTCAATTTCTCTTATCATTTTTTCAATTCGAGTAACTTAAATTTGCCAGTTTATCATTATTATCAGTCAGTCGAGTATTCCAGCATTCCAGTATTGATCGTCCCGTTTGGGTTTGTTTGGGTTCGTTTCATTCGTTTTTGGAGGATAAACGGTGAACCCGAGAAGAAGGAAAAACGATGCAATTTCGAGGGAAGAAGCTTTCACGGTTCGTATTTTCACGAGCGTTGTAATTTGCACGATTATGATGACAGTGGTCTTGGAGTGGATCCGGGATGGTTGACGCAGCGATAGGGAATGAGAAGAAAAAAAAAAGTGAGGAGTACGAGAGGAAGTCTGGAAGCAACGAGGCTGGGATACGAGGCCAGTAAAGTCCGCAAATACGGAAAGGCGAATTTCGTATGTTGTATAGGATAGTCGAGGAAAACATTGCAGTAAACGGAAAAGAGACGGGGATGCGGTACCGGAGTGGGCGATATATACGACATCCAACGAGAGAAGAGGTTATATAGGATGCAGTAGTAATAACAGAGTGCAGCCCGACCGTTATCGAGCGACGTGGCAAAACGTGAAAAGACCAAAAAAAAAAAACAAAAAACAAAAATTACCAACGTTATTTTCGAGCGTGAATAAATAAACCGGAAGAGTACAATTGTGCGCGTTTTTATGGGTTCGTGGATTCGGTAGTACGTTAATTTGCTCTAAAGTTGAGTTTAAGAGCAAAGTTTACAGGAGAGAAAAACAGCTGAAACGATTCAATCGAGATTTCTAAAAAATGAAACATTTTTAACGTTAAGTAAAGGAACAATACCCTGCGTCCATCAATTCTACAAAGCCTAATGATCAGTTTTACCAAAAATCTGCAAATTTCTTTGAGAAAAGTGAATTTGAAAATGTTTGGGCTGGGGTAACTTTTTTGCTTTGGAACGTGCTAACAAATGATTTATAAAAGGTCCAATAGGTTTGCAATCCTGCTGATTGGGTAAACTGTAAAGTTGAAAAAATGATTTTCGAAATTAGTAAAAAATAAAGAAATTGATTTTTTCTCGTGATTTTTATTTTTTTTGGGGTTTGCTTTGAACGAGGATTGAAAAAAGTTATCAATTGGGGTTTCTTTGGGTTTTCATTTCTTAGAAGGAGGATCGAAAAAAGCAATCAATTTGGTAAGAAAACCAGCTGTGTCAGGCTCCCATGTTCTTATCGAGAATTCATCAAGGAACACGTTGGAATGTGGCAAATTGGCTTCGGGAGATTGAACCTTCAAAAGGCTGGATATCTCGTTAAGACAATTGTTCCCGAATCGCTGAAATCGCTATCAGCGAATATTGCGAATCATTAGGAGAAGAAATGGAGAAAATAAAAGATGGCGAGAGATGTCAAAACCGTGTAGAATAGAATTACCGAAAACGTCAGCTTTCTCGGATTTGGCAAACGAGCAAAAGACTCAGTGAGAAAGATCGGATAGAGATTAAGGAAAGAGAAAAGCGATGATTGTACGTTGAAGAGATTCGGCCCCTCGTTAGGGTGGATAAATCATCGTCTCCTACCCTCGTATTTACGAAAGTTACCATCTCGAATGGAAAAGTTACCTCGAAGACAAAAAAGACAAAGGCTATTGATGGCTGACGAAAATTTCAGCCCCGTAAGATCCCCATGGAAACTTGAACAAAAAAGGATCTTCGATATCAGTTTTCTTGGAGTTCGATGGATGTCATGATTAACCTTATCAATGAGAATTTATAAACAAGAGTTTATCAATTGTTAAGGCTTGTTTGGGTTCGATTGGGTTTGTTTGGGAGAATTTATGAATAAGGATTTTTCAATCTTTGAACCCTTGAGCTGATTATCAGCAGGAAAGTTTGGGTTCGTTTGGGTTCGTTTAAGATCGTTTTGGAAAATTAATGAATAAGAGTTTATCAATTCTTGAATTTTTTATTTGTGTTTCGAAGAATTTCTGGGAAAAGTTGATCAAACCTAGATTCCTGCCAATAAAAAGCCCCAATATTTGGGTTTCTTTGGGTCAAGTAAATTTACATTGATAAATGATAAATCTGGTATAAAATGTCCCTCTAAATTTTAATTGATAAAACGACCCCAAATTCTCGACGAGGTACCCGACCATATTGGCCAAGTATTTGTCTCTCTTGACCAGATATCGAAGGAGAATTCTCAATAAATCGAAAAGAGTTTGGCACGTGTGTCCCAGAGTAACGAGTATGCTAGAAGGTTTCCCTAATCAACTGTACAAACATCTATAACCGAAAAATCTGTGAACGATTGGCTCGTTCCAATCGGTAAAATAAATTCAATTATAAAAGCAAATTTGGTGTATCAATTTTTCATTGATCCAAGGACGAAATTTGAAGCTTCGTACAAAGAATAATAAATAGGAAACGAAAGATTATTCGTTTCACAGTCACCTATTTTTCCTGACGTTTTTCTGCAACGATAAGAGAATTTAAAATACACAGGAACACGTTGCAAATGAATTTTTCCATTTGTTTCTTCCATTCTTTTCTTTTTTTATTCTCGGATACTGTAATGGAACGAGAATAAGAAATATTCGAGTCGACTTCCGTTTCAACTGGAAATCCAACATGGCGTGTGTACCGAGGTTGGAATATTCGTTGCAGGAGTTGGCAAAGGACTGGAAACGAGAAGCAAGGACGTCAAAGTAATCCAAAGACCCATACACGTGGGTGGATCATCGTATGGCTGTGGAAGTAATGGAAAATGGGTTGAAAGAGGAACTCCCACGCGATGAGGATGAAACGTAGTGAGGAATGCAGTAGAGGGTTGGATCGAGGATGACGGAGTTGGGAAGGGGTTGAAGGGGGCTAACCTGGAACAAACCAATGGAGACAGGAATACACAGAGCCTTCGTGGAGAGTCGTTGGGGGCCGTTGGCTAATATTTTATTATTATCTCGTTAGCGCCGTTGTCGTTAGCCGAAGAGCCCACCCCGGTTGAACGAGGACGGGTTTTCCGTGTACAATATTCACGAAGCTTGGGATACGTGGTACCCGCGTACTTGACTCATCGTCCCTAACGGAGCATAAACAATACATAGATCCCTTGACCTCCCTCGTGATAACGTAACGCTGTCTCGTTCTCTCTATCTCTATCTCTTTTCATCTCTCGCTCTCTCTCTCGCTCTCTTTGATTTTTTGTTTATTATTATTATTGACTAGGGCATAGTAAAATCTATCATTATCATCATCATCATCATCATCTCTCATTATTATTATTATTATTATTATTATTATTTTCACACTGCTTTCACAATTCTTGGCTTTTAGCCGTTTCCTATGAATATTATATTATTAATATAAATAAATATTATTATTATTATTATATATATGTAATAATATTATATATAATATAATATTATTTATTTTTAGAAATAATAATTTTTATTATTATTATTATTATTATTAATATTCTTTTGCATTATTATTATTTCGATTATTTTTGTTTGTTTGGGTTTACTACTTTTGATTTCGCTGTATCTTAGGTTTAAGTTCGGTTTATTATATTTTTGTTTGGGTTTGCTTGGGCTCCTATTTCTTATTGTATCATTTGACTATTTTTCTCATTTTGTTTCTAATTTCTACTTTATTTTTATTCTGTATAATTTTTCATATTTATTTTTATTTCAAGTGCTTCTGTCTTTTATTTTCTTTCTGTATTATCCTCATTATTATCATTACGTTATTCTTTTATTTTTACTTTGTTTATTTTTGTATAATTTATTATATATATAATAGAGTTTTATTTGCACAACTTGTTGTAAAGTTTTTTACAAAATCTTTTTTTTTTACATTCAATCTTGTTCACTAACTTACTCCTAGCAAGTTACATCTAAAATTCTAACCTATATCCTGTCCACTACTGATCGCTGTTGCTCACATCTTTTTCCTCTTTTTACTTGTACAATTATTTAATTATACAATATATGAATATTTTATAATTTATTTATTCGTTATTATAATTATCTTGCCTCGTAGTTATACTAAGGTATGATAAACTTTATCATAATCATCATTATCAGCATCATCTCTCTCTCTCTCTCTCTCTCTCTTGGTCTCTTTTTCATTCTCTTTTTCCTTCTCTCTCTCTTCTTCTCTATCTTCATCTCCACGCGTACATTGTCTCCACCAAAGGGACGTGGAGCTTCGTAAACGTTGTGCGAAACGGTACAACCTGTCAGAGCCATAGATTATGTTTTCCAGGTTGAACCTTTGCAACCTGGCTTCTGGAAACCGGAAGGACGTAACGTACGTGGTTACTATCTGGCGTTACAGTGTCTAGGGTGTCACTAATTTCACCATGCCGAGCCAATATTTCATCGCTGCGGTTTCCGGGGCTTAACCATTTGCCATGTGAACAGGGTAAGCTTCTGGCCTTCCGAATGGGACCAATAATTCCATCAGGAATTATGTACGAGTGAGCTCTTATCAGACGAGGAAAATTTCGCTGATAACGAATTTTTCTTTACTGATAAGATAAAGATTTCTAATTTTCATATCAGATCAGGTATAAGGTACTTGACTTTATAAGGCCCTTTATATGGGCCTTTATAAGGCCCAGTGCCTAATTAAGCCCACGTATAAAATATTCAAACCCTAGATAAAAAAAAAGATTTTTTTTTCAAGGTTATATCATAAAAATCCATCTATAACAAAAATCGATTTTTTTTTTTAATTCCAACTGGATTTTTCCCCTTAAAATGGTTTGGAAAAGTACAAGAAAAATTACACTTTTACAAACTTTCGAAAAAAAAAAAATGTTCTTTCAATATTACTTAGTGAATCTTTATTTTCATTATGTGAAATGGTTTATCAGCACTATACGTGTTGATATCAAAATTTAAGTTTAAAATTGAAGATTGTATATATTTTTAATTTTTTTTTGTACGAAGTTTGCAAGCCTTGTTAAGAAACAGTCGTCTGAATAAGTCCCAAAAGATGCTTTTTTTTTTTAAAAAGCTGATAGTCAATAGTGAACGTTGTTTTTTGAACCAAAATTATTAATTTTGGTTCAGAAAACCAAAATTAATTCAGTTAAAATTTAATTTAAAAAAAAACAATTCTAAAATTAATTCTAATTAAGTTAATTCTAAATTCTAATAAAAATTAATTCTAAAATTAATTCTTATTAAATAAATAAAAAATTAATTCTGAACCAAAATTATTATTTTTGGTTCAGAAAACTAAAATTAAATTGGTTCAGAACCAAATTAATTCGTTGATTATTGAATAAATAATTAAATCAACATTTTTGTTTTTTTTCAACATTCGTAGTTTTTTTGTAGTTAAAAACAAATAAGGTCAGCTTGACATGGGTGAGGTACCTTAAGTACTTCACCGTGTAATGTTTTGGTCGACTTTGTAATTTCAGGATCGAATATCCACAAGCTGGGACGTACACGATGATGGAGAAGTACGCGTAGGCATCATCCGGCGATACGAAACACACCTGGGGCTTCGAGCACGTTCCCATACGTCTCATCCATCCAATCTTGCCACGACAACTTTCCAACGAGTGTTAAATGAATTTATATAAAAAAAGAAACAAAAAAAACAAAAAAGGGGAAAAAACGAATAACAAGAACAGTGGGATTACAAACGAGTACAAGAAATAATCCATCGTGAACTTTTCGAACTTTATTGTACTTTTTTGTTCCGTCACGTGGTCGCGTGGGACGACAAGATGGACTAATGGGTTTATCCAATATTTCAAAAAGGTTTAACTCGAAGATTTTTCGTGACAAAGCAAAGCTTTATTGCTGAGGATTTTTTCTTTTTGTAAAATAATAAATGTCTTGCTTTCTTTAAAAAGATTGACTTTGTAAACTGTAATAAATGCCATTATTTCTTATTTCTAAAATCCACATTTTGTTTTTTAATAAGAATTAATTATTTTCGAAATCTTCGTGCAATCGTGACACTTCGAAAAACATAAATAAAATAACGTATTTTGGGAATTTTTTCGTCCTAATTCAGTTTTTAATTTGTGCGACTGAATTTGTCGATTTTAGTAGATAATCAGAGGTGTTCTATTTATTGGGATTCGAAGTAATTATAATTTATTTGAAATTAATTAGAAATTAATTAAGCGAGGCTCGTCGCAACTATTTGGATTAACAAGGGAAGTTGCTTTCCCACGAGCAATCGTGTTAAATTCATCTGTCGTAATTTTTATGGAAAGAAAACACTTCGTGTTTGTTTTTTTTTGTAATTATTATTTAAAAAATCATTTCGCTTTTTTGTACTCTTTATTAAAAAAAAAAACATTTCGCGTTCGTATTTTTATAAACCTTTATTTTAAAAAACTATTTCGTGTTCGTTTTTTTTGTAATCTTTATTTGGAAAATCATAAAATAATAAACATAACAAAAAATAATAAAATAGTAAAATAATAAAAATAATAAAAAATAATTAAAAAAAAATAAAATAATTAAAAATAAATAATAAAAATAATAAAAAAGCAAAAAAAAACATTCGCAATTAAACGGAGTCCTTTTTGCGAGGTGGGTGTGCAATTTGCGAAAGTGGGGTCACCGGGAAGGAAGGAAGGGCAGACACGTGAAACTGGACGATTTTGATGCATGGTCAGTTGAGATATATAACTTTAGCGGATTCGAGGAGCCCCCGGGCTTGTCGGAGTCAATGGCCGTGCATCACCAGTGAAATTCGTCGGTTTTCCCTCGACTGGCTCTTGCTTCATCACGTTCATCAGAGAAAACCGTTGGCTACGAGTAGTGGGTGGAAAACCACCCTTAACTACTTAACCACAAGCGGTGCAATATTATTTGCTGGCTTAAAGGATACTCGTGGCTTACACGTGCCCTCGTTAGATAAATCTCGAATACGTCCTCGAGAGACCTTTCCTGCGATAACATTTGCCTCGGACAATTTCACTTTGTCCTACGTCATCAAAATGTTCGTGAAGTTTTTGAAGCCAACGTACGTATCAAAGGGGAAAGAAATTACGATCGTCACAATTGTAGTGAATTATCGCTGTGTCTCTCTCTTTCTCTCTCTTGGAACTCAAGAGAGATTTATTATTTATTTTTTATTTTTAATATTATTATTTATTATTAATTTGATTTTTATTTATTATTTATTTCATTTTTATTTATTATTTACGTTTAGTTTTATCTATTGGTTTTATTTAATTTAGTTTTATTTATGATTTATGTTTAGGTTTATTATTATCATATTTTATTTTTATTTTTTCTTGTATTTTTATTTTTAGTAGAGTTTTCTAGGTCTGCTAAAAATTTTATTTTGTTATATTGCTTTTATCATTCTTTTTTTTCCCGAATAGTATTTTAGGGCACATTAAATTATTTCATTTTTATTTATTATTTACGTTTAGTATTATCTATTGGTTTTATTTAATTTAGTTTTATTATTATCATATTTAATTTTTATTTTTTCTTGTATTTTTATTTTTAGTAGAGTTTTCTAGATCTTCTAAAAATATTATTTTGTTATATTGCTTTTACCATTCTTTTTTTTCTCGAATAGTATTTTAGGGCACATTAAACTTTATCAATAAATCAATCAATCTCTCTCTCTCTCTCTCTCTCTCTCTCTCTTTCTCCCTCTTGGAACCCAAACAAACCCAAACAATCCCAAATAATCCCAAACAAATCCAAACAAAGCCAAATAAACCATAAAAATCTAAAAAAAAAATTTTTTCAGCACCAGCTTTTTCTAAAATCTCCAAAAACCCATCAATCGATTCCTCATTGTGCAAAGTAGCCCAATTTTAGGCTAATCAGGATGGGATTCCATAGGTGATTTCACGGATAATTTTTTTTCGTCGGAAAAGCTGCAAACTGATTTCTAATTGAAAATCGTACATTGGCCAAAGTTGGCAAAAGAGTATTATTATAAAAAATGAAAGAGGATCGTGAAGACAGAGGAACGAAATCTGACAAGGATAGAGATTCTGGGTGGCTCAAAAGGGCAGGCTGGGTGACGATGACGAAGTCACGAGAAGGTTAACGATGACAGTCGAGATGATAAGGGATAGAGAAAGACCGAGGGAACTGGTGTTGATGGTAAAAGCACCTCGAAACTTCAAGGCAAGAAAGTAACTTCTCTGAAATTTCTCTCGAAACGTTTATCATCAGGATACTTGAAAGTACGACGTATGCACGTTCTTCGAGCTTTCTGTCAGTGCTACATCTTGGCAAAAAAAAACCAAAAAAAAAAACGAAAAAAAAAC
>JAPYZJ010003316.1:0-23388 GCA_030522765.1 Ophioninae sp. B BG-2022a | reverse complement strand
TATTGAAAAATTAAACTTAAATGAAACGTATGCTGTCTTTTGTTGTTCATTTCTCACCCATGCAACCACAGCGAAGCGTTGCAGGGCACAGCTAGTTTTCAATAAATTTCAATAATTCTATTTATTTATCGTTACCATTGATATTTCCCATCGTTTCGAAACTTCCATCATTAGCTAGTTAGCCCTTTGATGCAACGCAAGGTTTGCGTAGAAACGCCTGCTGAAAGAATGTCTATCGAAATCGAACGTCCTCGGAACCACCTTCCACACACACCCGACTTCGATGGATAAATAATCGTTTTTGGGTGGATCGGAGTCTCTATGTTGGTATTCCGGTGGATACAAGAGCGAGAAATGTTCATTTATTTAGTTTATTCGAGCGGGCTTGTTAAGTGGCCGGTGACCGTGGCAGTAAAGACCGAAAACCCTGGAACGCAAAACTCCGGAGTTTAATTCACGATTTTTCTTTTTTTTTTTTTTTTCGAAAATCATTACCGAAATAATTTGAGTTCGGCGAGAGGAGTCTTCGGAAAGGGGGCCGGGACTTCGCGGCCTTGCCAAAAACCCACGAGAATGCTCGTTTCGTCTTTGCAAACATTCGTATACCTACACGTATAGTTCTTTTCTCTACTGAAGGAATAAACGATATGGCGGGTGTCCCGTGAAATCGAGGAGCAACATTCTCGAATCCTTTACTGCTCGATGTGAATAGATATGCCATAAATAAAGAGCGCGACCGTAAACGTTTTTCGGTGAACGAAACGATCACCCACCAAGGCATATATTGCGATGATCCCTTCCCCCTCCCTCGCCAACACCGCCTCCCATCCTGACTATTTAATTATTTCCACAAGTGTTTCTCTTTCTCCCGGATCGGTGCTCGCGAGCCTGTCCAAAAGAATCCCGTCTTTTGCCTCGCTCTCGCCATTCGTTGAATCAAAAAAAATCGTCTTTTTTCCAATCGTTTTTTTTTAATTAAAAAAAAAAATTTTTAATTAAAAAAAATTTTTTAATTAAAAAAAATTTTTTTAAAAATTAAAAAATTCTCCCTTGTCGAGAATCGGTGGCAGCGAGGGAGGGAAGGGGGAAGGATATGATCGTTGATTATTGGATCGAACAAGTGTGACAGGGACACCTATCGTTGCTCATTTTTCGGTCGTTCGCCCCCTGTGCCTTTGTATATCCAATATCGATTATCGGGCTTCGATATTTCTCGCTTGGGTACTCTTGGTACGTAATCAAACGAGAAGACTCTTCTTTACGTTGAAACAATGCCAAACGACGAATTGGATAGGGTGTATAATAACTGTGGAAAATTCTTGCTGAGGATGAATTCCACTTTTAATGATAACGCTGTTAACTTGGAAAGCGAAAAATTCGTGTATAATTAGTCGTGTTTGATCATCGGTTGAACGTGCTCATACTCGAGTAAAAAAAACGCAACTAGAAAATCCCTTGAAAAATAAATATTGCGTGTGGAATGTGTGCGATATATCCCTAATTTATTTCTCCGGGAATTCACCCTTAAAATTCCGCTGGAACGAATGAAGAGCCAATTGAAATTTGAAAATTCTGATTAAAGTTAATTAACGCATTAAGGATCGAGAGGTTCCATGGAATCTCGTTTTTCAATGGGTTGAAAAATGTCATGGAATTTTTAATGAATTTTCGTCGAAAATTAATATTCATGGAAAACGTTAATTTAACAACTATCCGTAATTCGTGACAAAGTGATATCGGTATTGAAAAAATACAAGTTTTATTCGATAGACCAGGAAATGTTTAACTAGCCGGATATTGCAAACTCGAAGAGCAAATTTGCGTTGTATTGGAAGAAAAATATGCAACGCTGCCAGCTGGACTCGAGAGCACGAATTTGGCACGGATTCTTTTTTTTTTTTTTTTTGCGTCCAATACGTTTGATAAGATTTGAGATTTTTTTTTTTTTTGTTATCTTCCATTATTATACATTTGGTGCACGTGCACCGCCCGCGGAATCTCATTACAGCGCGCCATGTCGCACAGCCATGCGCAATCTCACTTTACTATCGAAGGCGGGCGAGTGCCGATCTTGATGTCATAAACTTGTTGAGAAATACCTCGAGTCATAATTTTCTTGTGGAATAATAACGCGGTCCGGTACCACCCCACCAATGCCACAACTATTGCCACTATATTCGTTGAGTCATCACGATAATAATAATTCAAGCAATTCCGCGTTTAGTTTCGTATGTTTTACGTCTAGACACGAACGTGTCTCCCATCGTACAGCTTCGTGTGTATTTGACAATTAATCAGGCCCGTAAATTTTTTTCTAATGCTCGTATTGCCGCTGTGCTTCGTAGCAGTTCCGTTCACAAATTTCCATTTCACATAAATCAGAGACGCCGAAAGGTGTTCCCGAGGAACGATATTCATCCCTCGCTTTAATCGCGTATCCTACGAGAACTTTTTTTTTCGTTCGAGCTCGAGTTCCCTTGGGTGAAAATATGTGTATTCGATGCAAATAATCGACGTAGCGGAATGGTCAACGATTCAGGGTGAGGAGCTTGGTTCGATACTAGGATGGGTGACCGCACTCCAGAAAAACGATTCGTTCAGGAATCGGTAGTTTTATCGTGTTTATCGTTCACGAGTGTAAATCTTCAGTTTTAATACTGAATCATAATTTATTTATCAATTAATTCATCATACTTTTGTTTAATTATTTATTTATTAAATCTCTTGTTGGAACACGAGTCGCGATCGTTCTTGATTTTTCGCCAGTATCGTTCGAATCGCTGGATATTTTCGAGATTTCGCTTCGATTTTTATGCTCCCTCGTATACGCGTACAATTTCGTCGAGGAGCTAAATTTCAGCTTCGATGCCGGCAACATCGACGAGCCTTCGTATTACCCGTATATTCAATTTATCCGGAATCTCATGTAATAATAATACAATGACCCGATACCCGGGAATTTCGTTTTTGCGACGAGAGCGTAACTCGAAAAATAAAAAAAAAAGGACGTATCCGACCATCGCCTAATTGGAATGGACTCGGATTCGGCGCGAGCAAAGACTCGCTATTGGAAAACGTCGAAAACATTCCGAGCTATCGACAGAGTGTACGAATCTGCGGATTGCTCAAATTAAATTCAATTAAAAAAAAAATTTTTTTATTCGAATAAAAAAATAAATTACGATTGTAAAAATACAAAAAAATTGCTAAAGAAATTACAATTTTTGCGGATATAAAAAAAACGATGTAATCGGGAAAGCAAAAAATTCTTTACTTTATTGGAACTCTGGTAACATCTTCAACACTTGAGAATTATTTTTTTCCGATGCGCTAAACGTTTTCTCTCGCATACGTAAATCCAGTCTTTTTCTCTCGCCTTTCCCCTCGACTTTCTCATTCCCGTGTTTCGGATAAGGACTCGTACGTATATCAAATCAAACATATCACGACGAGTTCTCGCGGCGACTCCGCCTTCGACAAGCCAAATGTGCTCTGTCATCAGCGTTATTCCGAGGGCTGAAGAAGAAGGTCGTGAGAGAGAGAAAGATGCAGACAGAGGGGAAAAGCGCGAAGAGTACGGACGGACGGACAGAGACAACGAGAGCGGTGCACTCGTCTTATCTCGCGATCGTTCCCTGCCCCCGAGCCCGCTGCTACTACCAAATACTTTCGAAAAATACCTTCAGACACGAGTGTAAGAACATCCGAATAAAATCAAGCTCGACCATGCTGCCAAAGTGCTTTGTACAACGTCGTAAACAAATTCGAACGCGGATACGATATTGAACGCGAAATGAGGTTTGCCATGATAGCCTATATGAGGTTTGCGAGACGAAAGTCTCCGCAGAGCGTGCACGCTGTAACTTAACTATTTGGGAGAAGATGGTGAAAAACGTCGAAAGACGTTGGTATATGACATTTTCAAGACATATCGAACGTATAGTTATAATAATTAATAATCTGTAATAGTTTGGAATTTACGAAGGACGGAAATGAAAAAAATTTTTTTTTCAATTGTCTGGTGAAAAACGTCGAAAGACGTTGATATATGCCATTTTCAAGACATATCGAACGTATAGTTATAATAATTAATAATCTGTAATAGTTTGGAATTTACGAAGAACGGAAATGAAAAAAAATTTTTTTTTTGTCTGGCATCACCTAATCGTAATTTTCAATAATTTAGCATAATCTCGAAACAATCTCAAACGAGCATCTTTATCGAGATTTCCACAGTACGTTGGATCAGTCTATTGATTATTCGGAAAAAGTGTCCAAAAAGAAAGTTCATCCGAAAAAAAATGTTCTAATTGTGGTCCAAGTGAATTTTTTTTCGATGTTTGTTTCGAACAGACATTTCTGTCCGAATTCAAACGCCGACCGTCGCTTTCTGTACAAAGCATCTTGCTGAGAGTATCTCTCTACCTGCTCGGATCCGAATTTACCCTCCAGCGGTTTCCAGTAGAAAATATAACCGTACACACTTTTGTCAGACTGCACTTTTTCCTTCGTTCTTTGAAGTCACCGAATTCGGATCAAAGAGATTCAACATTCAGTGTCATCCTAATACTAAAGCAAATTTCACATTTTAGTGCATAGTTTGCGAATCAAATGAGTCGCGGTAAAATCAGCTTTGCATCGAAGATCAAAGTTTGCCAGGTTTCTTATTTCGTGAAATTCATTTTAAAAAAATTTCTTTTTCTATTCGCCGGTAGGAATTTCTTTCGTCGATGTCGTCGCGTACTTTTAAACGCGGGACGGCTCGTGATGATATCAAAGAACTCTTGATATCATCGCGTTTTGCAATTGCAGCGCTCTGATGAAGATTTCAATCGCAATGTGTAGACGCGTGTGTGGGTTCCTATCTCGGAGATCAAATAATTGTACACGCTGGTGTTTGTATGAATTCGTTCTGGCTTATTCGTCGAGCATACACGAGGTGTCTGCGAATGCTTCTTGCTTGGATTAAAATGTGCACTAGAATTTGCTTCGTTGCATACAGACATCAGACTCACCAGATCTCCCGTCGATAGCGCCTTAATAATCTTTCGGTACCGCGATCTCGAGACACCTGCCGAGTCTCTCGAGATTGGTAGACACGCGAGACTCACCGTCGTTCACGGCTCTCCTCACAGGCTCCACCCTAATGGAGTTGCGTTGACGTATACTCGCGTCATTGGTAGCATGTACAATTCCCATTATGATAAACGTATCGAATACATTGGAACAACGCAGCCTCGTGATTTTTAGTATTCGATGTTAAAAACTGTTATCTGAATTTTTATGATGCTTTGCGTTTGGGTTTTTTTTTTATTCGCAATGAAACCTACTAACTTGGATTTTTTGCGAATTTGAGATTGTGAAATTTCTACATGTTTTTTTGAGCTATTCTCGATTTTTGTGGAATGTGATTTTTTTTTAAATCGAAGTATATGCCAAACGAAAAATTTTGACAAAAATGAAATGTACCCTTCGAAATATCCAAAAACAAAAAACTTGTTTTCACATGGCTTCGTGATTTTCAATATTCGATGTTAAGGACTGTTATCTGAATTTTTATGATGCTTTACGTTTGGGTTTTTTTTATTCGTAATGAAGCCTACTGACAACTTGGATTTACGGATTTGTGATAGTGTAATTTTTACATGTTTTTTTGAGCTATTCTCGATTTTTGTGGAATATAATTTTTTTTTAATCGAAGTATATGCCAAACGAAAAATTTTGAAAACAATGAAATGTACCCTTTGAAATCAGCAAATGGGAGTAATAATTGAGTTCCCATGACGAAATACTCAGAAAGTGTTTCTCATCATCAAAATTCAGTCGTCTTCATCCCAAGCTCTATTCAAAACGAAACTTCGAAGTTTCCTCAGAAACCTCAATTTTTCCAGCAACCACTACCGATCCCATAAATCTCTAATACCGTTTAAAGAATCCTCGTGACCGAACCGAAACTCAGATATTTTCGTCCCCGTTCGAAACTGTTAAAAACCGCGAGGCTACATTGTAACCGTCACCCTGTACATAAACACATCTAGTAAGTGTATAAAAAGATAAGTCCGTCTCTCATCGAGAGTGCTACCGAAAAAAAAGGATGGCGCTCTCCGGTGGACATAAATTTAGCCGATGGGTATTCGTTCATGCTTATGAGTGGGGATTTGCGGTGGGGACATCGGTGAGAAGAGGAGAAACCAACAGAGAACGGACATTGCTGGACCCAAGCTCTAGCGGGTTACGCTCTCAATCTCATCCGTCCGTCCTTTCGTTTTCACATCTTTTTTCTCTTTTTACCGAATGACCGACTCGAGCATACGACTATCTATAAAGATTGCGCGTTATATCCACCTAGTTACTCTTTGGAGATAATCAACTCGTCGCCATAAAGTAAGCATCGTAATTCTTGGCCACCCGTTATTATGCGAAGGGATTAAATATATATGTATACAGGGTGACCGGAAATTCGGCCTGTTGCTTCAAAGGGGTTATAGTAGAGGTCATTTGCAACAAAAAATGTCTCATCAACTAGAGATCGAAAATTGATGGTTATTGAGATATTGATGTTTTTTGAGATATTGATGTTTTTATGTTTTCTGAAGAATTTCCTTTCTGCCTAAAATAAAAAATTATGAAAAAAATACGCTATTATAAACAACGATTTGATACTTTTCTGAGAGACCAAGGAGTTAGCGATTATTTAAAAACAAATTTTGCATCCAAAGTTTATATAATCTGAAAATTTAATTTATTATTTTAATATTATTATTTTATTTTACATAATCTGAAAATTTGGATGCAAAATTTGTTTTTAAATAATCGCTAACTCCTTGGTGTCTCAGAAAAGTATCAAATCGTTGTTTATAATAGCGTATTTTTTTCATAATTTTTTATTTTAGGCAGAAAGGAAATTCTTCAGAAAATATAAAAACATCGATATCTCAATAACCATCAATTTTCGATGTCTAGTTGATGGAACATTTTTTGTTGCAAATGACCTCTACTATAATCCCTCTGAAGAAATAGGTCGAATTTTCCGGTCACCCTGTATATAGATAGAGAGAGAGAGAGAGAGAGAGATCCACTTGCCGCAGAAATTTACTGCCTTGCGTATAAACTTCGCACTTTCTCGTAGCCTATTGGACGTTTGTCTTCGTCGAGGGTTGCTTTCGTTCACAGTCCTTTATACAAATACGAGTTATATCCTCGTCTGGTTTGTACGCACACGAATGACCGGGGCGCTCCTGGCGCGTCCCTCAAGGAGCTATTTATTCTCGGCGCGCGCGTGGACTTGTCCGATCGCCTTAACCGCGTTCGTTCTATCGACTCGCCCGTTTCCGCCTTATTAAAATTGGCAGATAGTACGCCCCACCTGAGTCTCCGTTTCTCCTCGGCCTATCACTGTTCGCCAATCGATGGGTATCTTCGGGCGTTTGGATTCTGCATACCGCCGAGGTGACGCACACACCACGAATAAAACGATCGCCTCATTCGACCGATAAATCGTTGAAAAACGGTCGCGGCAATATATTGGAAAATCGGCGATGGTTTAACGAGCGCGAAATAAAATGATCTCGTAACGGTGATGAGGATTGACCGGTGAGAAGATTTTTTATCGAGCTTTCGTGTGGTTGGGTTTGTTGGGTTTGGGTTTGGTTTTGGTTTGTTCGGTTTTGGTTTGTTTGGTTTTGATTTGTTCGGTTTTGGTTTTGTTTAGGTTTTGGTTTTTGGTTTTTAGTTTTTAGTTTTGTTTGGGTTTGGGTTTTGGTTTTGTTTGGATCTTGGCTTTGTTTGGGTTTTGGTTTTGTTTGGGTTTTGGCTTTGTTTGGGTTTTGGCTTTGTTTGGGTTGTGGCTTTGTTTGGGTTTTGGCTTTGTTTGGGTTTTGGCTTTGTTTGGGTTTTGGCTTTGTTTGGGTTTTGGCTTTGTTTGGGTTTTGGTTTTGTTTGGGTTTTGTTTTGTTTGAGTTTGAATTTGTTTGGGTTTGGGTTGAGTTTCTTTGGATCAGGTCGGTTTGGGTTTGTTTGGATTGGGTCGACGCGCTGGATCATCAACATTGGATTTCTTTACTTTGCAACTGTTTTCCTCGGTCCCAGATGATCCCCGAAGATGCAACAGGTTCTGGTGTCCTAGAACCAGAAACTCGTTGCTTTTCTCAGTCGAGAATTTCCAGCTTTGATCCTGAAGATCCTCATGAAGGAAGGGGATCTCAGAGAAGCTCGATTTAAATTACATTTATAGTTAGGTAGAAATTAATCTGCAACGATCTCTCATTTAAGTAACAAATAATGTATGACCTAAACAAAACGAATTTCTACTTACATCAAACACAATATAAAACAAATTTCTACTCAGATAGGAAAAAAAAACAAAGAAAATAACAAAATGAATTTTAACTTACGTAATTCATCTAAGCAAAAATTCACATTAAATTACAATTTAAGTTTTAACTTCAACCTTCGCTCAAATCCCTAGTAAGCTACGAAGAAAATGAAAAACGAAACAGCTAAAAATCAGATTCACTGTACAATTTTTACTACTGAATTAGTAGGTATTTCCAGACTTAAATAGCCAAAAGCGTAACGCAAATGATTCCAAAACCCATTCAAAGTATCCCGAACCGTTCGACCGTTTTTTTTTTTACGTTTTTCTCTCCAGTCACAATACGAACTTCCCTCTGTCCCCGAACATCCGAAGGAAGCATTGGAGCATTGGCGCAAGAGAATCGGAATTCATTCCATGAATCTTCGCGAGCTGTCATTCAATAATTGTAATCGTGAAATCTTGGGTTCTCGAGGCGCCGACGTCGCTGCGGGACGGACGTTGGAAGGGGGCCAAGAGGAGTGGGGGAGGGAGGAAGGATCCGGCGTTTAAATTCGAGTCAGGGGGTCGTCAATTTTTGAGAGAATCGGCAGCGCGCGAGGTCTCGCCCCGTCGACAGCCAGGACGACACGGAGAGACGTACGGACGCAAGAAGATGCATACGGGATGCGACAAGACAGCGGGGTAGAGAAAACAAGAAGAGTGGAAGGACGCGCGCGCTTTGTTCGATCGAGGTGGGAAAGAACCGAGGAAAATATATACTTTGTTTCGTGACGTTGCACCGGGAGGACGACCAGAGTAGGATAAACGGGGAGGGACATGGGGAGGGGGGGTAGGGTCGGGATTAAAGGTGCGGAGAGCGCGGGAGTGTTATGTTGACGCCGAGAGACTACGGTAACTTCAACGGTTGAGGACGACGTTTTTAGAGCCTGGGAACCGGGCCTATAAACTTCTCTCCGAACATATTCGAGCTCTCTTCGCGAGATTCTCTTCTCTGCCATATACACAGGTAAACACGAATAGACACACGGACACGTTAAACTTATATCAAAACCACGTGGTCGTTATCCTGCACAAATCTTGCGAGATCCGTGATAACTTCGTACTCAAAATTCAATGCCAAAATAAAATTAACTACCCGATCCGATAAAACGGTCCCGGGGACTTTTCAGGACTCCGGGGATCGTGTCTTGTTTCGTTAGAGTCTTTCTTTCTTTTTTTTTTTGGTGTTTTTTTTTGTCTTTTTGGTTCTCGATGCGTTTTCCTACACTTGGAGAACGGAATCTCCAAGTTTGATTTACTTTGCGAGCTTGATGACGACTGTGGTGAATGGTGGAACGGGAATTTTTTTTTTTTTGGTTTTTTTTTTTGGTTTGGTGGAACTCGAGAGTATTCCGGAGACAACTACGGTAACTACCTAGCAGATCTCTTTTGGTCCAACGATCGAAAGACCCGTTTATGGGCTTTACGTGTACGAAACGTCGCTCGAAATGTCAATCGAATTCAACCGTTGTCTCGAGAATCTATCCGGGGAAGATCGTGCGATGACCCGAGTGTCACGGCAAGACAGTCTTGTGTCCTCTATCGACGACGGAAATTTGAAATCGCGCAAAAGCATGCTACGAAAGTATCGCTCGGTTAAATGTTTACGTGTCCGAACGAACGAGCCATTTGCATAACTACCTGTATGCGATAGTTCGGAAACGGTTTCTGCATACTCGGTACTCCTAGTACCTGAGTATCTCGAAACTCGAACGATCCTTGGTAATGAGCCTCTTGAAACATCGATTACTTTTTTTTTTTTTTCGTTTTGTCGAATTTTTATGGACTTGGATACAGGATTGACAGACTCAATGGTAACGATGCAAAAATCTGCATTCGTCTTATTTTGTCGCCAGTTCATTGTTTGGGAAAATTGGATTCGGCTGAACTTCTTCAATCGAATTTTTCAAGTCCGAAAAACATGGTTTTTTAAAAATCCGATCGTTGGAGCTTTGTTTTCGGCGCTAATTAATTAATCGATTAATTATCAGTTCTCATCGTTGGAAAACAAGAAAAATCATTCCCTATTGACTGAACTCTGTTTTTTCGATTAAAAGGAGCAAAAATGAAGATTTTTTAAAAAGTGTTACAAAAATTAAAAAAAAACACGTGATCCTATGAACGAACGAGAATAATCAAATATTAAAGATCAATGATCGAGAAGACAGCTATTAAAAAAATCGAGTCGCAACGAGACGTCAAAAAAAAAAAAAGAAAAGGAATTTTCCAATTATGTGAAGATGGTGTGGTTTCGAACCCGAAAAAAAAAAACAAAGTGAACCCAAAAAATAAAAATAAATTTTTTTAAGCGTTTTCGTAGGTGGATAGGGTTTCCAATTTTGCTTGACACGGGCGCATACACTGGCAAAAGTATTCGCCGCGAGGCTATTCGGTATCGAGGGAAGAGAGGAAGATGCCTGCTCTCTCACAGTCGAACGACGGCCCGGCGTCGTTCACCTTCCTCTCCGAACTCTCTCTCGGGGCCAACTCTTAAAAATTATACGGTCCCATTTTTACGAGATGGAATTGCCGATCGTTACGCCGCGAACCCAAGAAATCGCAGGGCGAGAATCTTCCATGTATTCGGGTGTATCCGTGTACGAATTTGCGTTTGGGTATTAGAACTCGAGTCTTTGTATTTTCGTCTCGATTCGATGGGTTCCTTCGTTGGGGACAGTAGCCGTTTAGCCTAATCTCGTGAGATACCTTGATTTCATTTTTTATCGATCTTTATACGAGATTAGGCGGATCCTTGATTTTTCGAGGCTTCTTGTCATTTCTTCGTGTAAGGGAATATCGCTTAAAAACCCAAAGCAATTTGTAAAAAACAAGCTTCGAGTGCTTTGGAGTAAAGATACGTTGAAACATAAATATTTAATCGCGAAATTGATTTAATTAAAGAAAATTGATTAATCAAATTAATAAAGAAAATAAAATCTAATTTAAATTTAATTAAAGAAAAGTATTTAATTTAATGAAGTATTAAAAAGTACCTAATGAATTGAATAAAAAGAAAATAAGTATATATAAAATAGAGTTTTATTTGCACAACTTGTTATAAAGTTTTTTTATAAAATCTCTTTTTTTTTCCATTCAATCTTATTCACTAACTTACACCTAGCAACTTACTTCTAAAATTCTAACCTATATCCTATCTAGTACTGGTCGCTGTCGCTCACAGCTTTTTCCTCTTTTTTCATTTTTGCACATAACGCCTCTATTTAAAAGAAAATAAGTATATAATCGCGACGTATAATCGTAAATAAACTATAGTTCAGTTATAGTTAAACCAGGTTTAATAATAATTAAACTATATTCTCTAATAATAATTAAATTATATTTTCTTTTTTATTAACCCAATTTATCGAGGATTTTGCAGAATCTAAACGTGGGAGAATTCCTAAAGCAATTCAATGTTCAATTGCTTCCACAGCGGAAGTAACGAACCCCCAGAAAAATTCCAGTAAAATTCCTTCATTTTCTTTTCGCTTGGATCGACCTCTTTTACTTCCCAGGCAAGTTTTCTTTATCTTTGGATTTATAAGATAAACCCGCATCGATGAACGCGACGATATATCAAGCGGTTCGGACGCGTTACAAGATTTTGTCAGTCGAACCCGATAGAGTCGCCCACTTGTAATGTTCGTAGTTTTCGCAAAAACGGGTCTCGCCTCTCCTCCTCTCATCTCCCTCCCTCCTTTGTCGCCTTCTCTTGGTTTACTCGTACGAATCCCTGTTCGAGTAACTTTTATGTCACATTAATTCGACATTCTGTATTTCGATTTTGCCCCGTAAAAAACAGCACGCACACGAATGTACGCTCGAACATTAGAGATCACCGATTTGGCCAATCTCCCACCGACCTCCCGTTAATCAATCGACTCGTATTATAAAAAAGTCTCCACGAGAAATGGAAAAGGAAAAAAGAAACGTCGAGGAAAAAAGAAACGTTATTTTTATATATGTAGAAGTCAAGAATCGATAATTACTCGAAGTCGTAAAAATCGTTTTGGCGAACGCCCGGTGTGATCAACGTCGAACGCAAATAAATGATTGCAAATATAGAAAGCGTGGTGGACTTTATCCGACTAGGTTATGTTTAAAGGGCGGGGCAGAGAGATTCCCTGTATTTATAAACGTCCAATGACGTTCAAGTTTGCATCGTTGGAATGCAGCGATATTTTTATCCTTCACTTTTATCTTTATTCGAAACACTTTTATTTATTTTTTTCTGCAAATCGACATCGTGGATTTTTTTACGAGGCAAGGTAAACAAGTTTCAGTGATATTCGTGGTTTAATGGATCAAAAAAAGATTTACGAGTTTTGTCGAAGTGGGTTATTGTGACGATACGAAAATCGGAATAAAAATTTTATTTTCAACGAGAAAATACGGTAATTTAAAAATTGTTTGGGTATGTCTTCGAAACTGAATGAACGAAATTAGAAAGTCCTTAAAACAACCAACGATTTTGTCAAACAGCCCCATTGCTTCCAAGCATTATTTTTGTTTCCTCTTTTTAAAGTAATTGTATTTGTAAATTGGACCGATTCGAAACACCTGGAACCTTGGAATCTGCCATAGTGGACCAAGCCTAAACTTATCTTCGATTCTTGTAATCCCAACAAACCTTTTTCAATTTTCACCCCATCCTAACCCCTTGAAGAGAACTAATTTTCGTTGCATTCCAATAATCCAGACGCCAGCGTTCTAGTCGTTGATAGAACGAAGCTGAGCAATCAAGAAAGTGGAGATCCATGGAAAAAGGAGGTTTCAAGGGGGCTGATGGGGGGTCTAACGAGCAGTTAACTTCTTCGTCTTTCCAGACTGGCAGAAGTTAACTGGCTACTTTGCCTACGCACTATTCCTATGACTACTCTCTGACGGAGACAGCATCACCAAAAAAAAACAAAAACAAACTAAAACCAAAAAAAAACAACAAATTACATTATATTTCTTCTTTTACAACGTATATACAGCTATAGACGAGTCTTTGGGTACGTTAAAGAGAAAAGATTAAAAAAAAAGCTTGCATCCGGGCACGCAACGGTACTAACCAGCGTGGAGAGACTCGACACGGCATTTGCTCGATCCACATACTCGATCGTTCATGACGACACACTCGACGCGAGCGTTATGTTCGCCAACGAGAGAAATCAAGAATGTTCGTTTGATAAGGTCCAGTTGTAAGATATAAGTTGAATTTGCATATGTCAAGGTAGCCCCTTGTATACGTATACAGGTTTGGGCAACACCGTGCACCTATTACGTTTTTTGTACCCGTGTTGCATTTGCCTGTATGTGTATAATTAGTGCATGTGCTTCTGGTGAATATTATATAGCTTCGAACTTATATAGCCAGCTTGTAATATCGACAAGTTTATGAACCCACCGAGAGGCGAGTCCTCGGGGTACACATTTCTCGTCAGCCTCGTCCAGGGCTGTGGTATCGTTCGATAATTGCATGATCGAGGTAGTATTCCATCGGTAATAAAAAAAAAGCCTCGACGCACACATTCATGCATATTTATATATAACTGTGTGTTTGTGCGTATTGCTTCGATAGTTTGAGCTCGTTGAAGAAAAATGTGTCACCTGTTTTAGACCTGCGCAGATATTTTTTTATTTTTATTTTTTTTTTGTTATTTTTATAATCTACCTTGACTAGGAAAAAAATGGCTGGTTGTAAGGCAAAAGTAATTTGCAGTGACATGCAAATGGGATTATTCATCTTGTGGACGTGAAGATGATACTTCGTTAGATTTTATTCTGCTCCAGGCACATTGAACACTTGTTTCTGATTGTTTCTGGTTAAAGCATCGACTGCTGGAATAGTCAATCGAAAATCCTCAGGGTGATGGAAACCTCTTTTCATAAATGGGCTTGTTAATAGTCTTTTTTTAAAATTCTTTTTAATTGGTAGAATCGAACTACGAAAATCGAAGTTTTCTTAGGTTATCTATTTAGATATTTGAGAATAGATAGCAACATTTTTTAGATAACGAAAGAAAGAGATTTAATAATGATTTATTCGTTAACGATCCAAAATTCAATCCCTTTCTGTGGAGATTTTCGTGTGCTTGTGATATCATTATTTCAACAGGAAATAATTGGGTACTTCGAATTTGGGAATAATTGGTGTTCATTGTACAATAATTAATAATTTATAGATAATTGATAATAGAATCAGCAAGTTTGGCCCGAGTACCGGAAATTATCAGTAGGAAATAACCTGTAAATGTATTGCCATAAAATACATTAAAGTTTGCACCATTGGGCTGTAACGAAAATTCTTTTTCAATATTACAAATATCCATTGATAGACTCGAGCTACGAAGGTCGAGAGAACCTTTCTTTGGCATTCCTATTTAGCGAGATACAAAAACCTTAAAATATCCCAGATAATAATAAAAATAAGAAATTGAACATTTCTTTGCTTGTGTTATTTCCAATCCCAGTGCTGGTGAATATTTCTTGATTTATATTTGATTTAAAGGATTTAAATGATAAATTTAAATTTATAATGATAAATTATATGATAAAATTAAATGATAAAATAATCATAAATGATAAATTTATAATGATTTAAACACGGATTTATTGGGTAGTTTGATATTCGTTTCAAAACCATTATTTGCCTTCCGATAATGAAATCAATGTGAATGGGTACTAATGAATGGATAATCAGCTTGGTGATACACGAGTACTTTTTTACATTCCGGAAGCATGAAAAATTGGAACACCATACGAAGGTTCATGCAGGGTGTGTTCGAACGAGGAATAATTGTAGAGTTCCATACGTACATGGAACAAGGTGGGTGGTAATTCGAGTGGAAAAATTTAACAAATTTACGACGACAGACCGACGAGAAGTCATTCATAAGGGACGAGTGGAAATTAACTGGCTGCAGAGGCGCTGACACGAGAGGAACCTGACAGACTATACCGACAGTTGTGTAAGACGAATTGAAAGCGGAACGTGTCCCGAATCCAGATACAACGGATATAGGAGAGCAGAGAGAGGGAAAAAGAGAGAGAGAGAAAGAAAGAACTCGAGGAAGGTTTGGAAGGATGGGTATGACTTAGGGGAAACAGCCAGTGTATATTCGGTGCCTGTATTCCGAGCAGGATCGTCTCTTCGGCCTTAATATAAGACCTTTATGGCCACGCGTGGTCCTCAAAGCTTTTGTGTTTCATATTTATGACAACAGAGCAGACACGAACGTTTTCAAATTCAAATTTCCTCATCGTCTGCTTCAAATGCCACTAGGGACATTAAGACGCTATAAATGATCCCCAATCATTTTTTTTTTTTTCGTCGAGGATCTACGGCGCTGTCGTTCATTAGCAGTTTTTTCAGTGCTGAAAAACGATAGTGGAAAAAAAATCACATTGAAAAATAAACTTAAATAAAATGTACGAAAAATGTTTTTAATATTTAAATCGTAAAGTAAAAAATATAAAAATGAGTTTTGAAAAAAAGTATGTTTATAAATATAAATATAATCGACTAGATTATTCTTAATAATTGAATAATTAAATGAAGTAATCAGCGGGGAACACGAACGAGTTTATAAATTGTTCGTTTCTTTGTATCCTTCGACAACGAGTTATTAAGACCTGTATCTTGGATGAAAAGATAAAGTATCGTGACGTGCCAATTAGATCCAAAGTTTGCGTCATTCTCGAGTCAACTATTTTCCGGTACAAGCACATAAACGCTCGTTACGAAGCGGCTATGATGTAAAATCACGTAATAACGTTTTTCTTTTTTTTTTTTTTTTCACATTTCTCGGCAATGAGTGACGTTGATATCCAGCACGATTTTTCAATTCGCGTTTTCCTGTTAGCCTCCGATAGCAAGGGAGTAATTACTGTCGAGCGTTTGTCCACGGCGAAACTTTAAGGTGAAAAGTATAGAAGCTCGTTTTTTTTTATTAAAAAAGTTTGTTGCCTCGTTAGGGGCGTCGCCTGTTTCGAGCGCTCTCATTATCCTTGGTAAAAAAAAAAGAACTTTGGCTTCTCTCGAGTTCTTTTCTTCGATGCTTTTCACTCGACCTATCCGGTCTCTCGTTTTTTCCCGTTTTTTCTTGTTGTTGTTGTTGTTGGCTGCTTGCTTCCTTCTCGTCAACTTTGACAATAGACCCGGCTCCATTATACGTGGCGCATGTTTGCCTCGTTGAAATTTCGCAAGAATCCGGAGTTTTCAACCGATTATCAGCATCGATCGGATAGGGCTGGGAAAATGAAAGTTTCTTTGCGGACAACCACTTGTTGAAGAGTGATGCGGATGCGAAAGATCTTTAGAGGCACGTTTCTAGAATTCGGAAATCGGCGAGTTGGTCAGATTTTACTGATTCAACAGCAATCGAACGATCATTGCTTCTAACGGCACCGTTTTATTGACCAATTGTGGCATCGAGTAATCGATATACTATCGATCGAGATATACTATCTTGCGTCTGAAAACGACGGTTGTGAGAAGATTTTTAGTATCCAGTTTTTTCTGGTTCAATTTTAACAGCATGTTATAATATTTATTTTATATTTAGTTTATATAATATATATTTCATTTATATAAAATAAAGGGAAAATAAAAAGGGGATTCAAAGGGAAAATAAAAAGAAAAAAATGCAACGGAAAAATAAAATAGAAAAAAATTCAAAGGAAAAATAAAAAAGCACGGAAGAACGTGTTAAAATTGAGGAAGTTGATCCATACATTCTCAAAAACATACTTTCCATTATTTCAATCGATCTTTCAATCAACATAACCTCAAATAATTTCAACAGAATCAAATTAATAGTTATTCAAACTCACTCAACAGGTATTACACAATTGAACGATTTTTAACTAATATACATCCAAAGAAAACTACAAAATAAAATTCGTAACCTAAACGTTCGACTGGTCCATTCCTTGGGTCGTTTCCTTCCGCATTGATGGGTGTAGAAATAGAAGCGATAGCGGATACGCTCGTTAATCCAAACAATTCATAACGTTGAAACGTTTAGGGGGTTTTTGAAGCCGGGCGACATCGTCGCCCACTTGGATCGATTCGACAATGAATGGCTGGAGGATATTGGCTCGCAGGAGGCTCGTCTAAGTGTCTGTTTGTGTACAGGCAGAGGAGCAGGAGGTGAATAACGCATCTCGTTGGCCCCTGGAAAGGCAGGAACGAGACTCGATATAACTTTGAAATCAATTGGCCGATAGCCGCATCCTATAAGCTCGCACATTGTTGTAGCTTGGCTCCGAGTGTGCGTTCATGTACGAGTGGCGAGAATAGCGTGGTTTTCCATGCACAATGTCCACCATAAATATCATACGTATATGGATAACCCAGACGCGAAACCACGCTCGTATATGCGCCGGAGATTCACATACGCGATGCATCTTACATCGCGAAATGTTCAACGGCTTCTTGTCGACCGATAGATTGTTATGTATCCGCTAAGATGTTCCGAACTTATTGCATACATTTTCACGCGAGCCACGCTCCCATAAGTTCGTGCTTGCGTTTCTCGCTGAGCAGTTTTCTTCTTCTTCACCCGGTTGATGCGAGCCTCCATAACCACGCGAATCCAATGTTCCTCGGCGCGGAAAACAATAACGCGGAACTCATAAATTTCCGGTCTGACAAGCGGAGAATTTATGCTGAAAAATCGTCGCTTCCTCCATAAGAACTCGACCTACGTCGATGTCTTTTCACGTATTGGACCAAATAAGTCCTCAGTCCTGAAGTATTCTTTTTTTATGGACTAACCGGGCTTGTTCAGTCTCAACTTTGGAAAGCGTTTAGGAGTTTGCTGTGTGAAGAACGATGTGTCCTTGGCGACACTTCCGTCTGCATACTTATTTTTCATGGATCTTCTTGAGTTTCGAATATCTGCGACGATCGTTGGAAAGTTCAGGCAGCCGTTGAATGGAGCTTGTTAGCTAGATGGAGTAGCTCGATTCAGTGATTAACACGTAGCTTCGGTTAACGAAGCTGCCCTCTTATCAGTAGCTTTATCATCGTCATTATCGTCACGTCGTATCACTTGATTAGTCAATGTTCAACATGCGCAATGACCCTGATAGAAAGCTTGAGTATTAGCTCGTCGTTCTCTCGATTGGTATTCCGGAAACACGATGCTCTCGTAGATTGTACCACTAGCGATGAAAGCGGATACAGATTGATGGCTTATTTTCAAACTGTGTCAACTGCTTCAAAAGCTTCGATATATACTCGCTTCATATCGAATCGCTATTATCTCAAATTCCATCAATATTGTAACAATTGTCACTTTCCATCATTCCAAAACGTGGATTCTTCATCCATCTGTCAAATAATACTTACCTAGTAACATTGTATCAGCTGTTATTTCGAAACTGAAAATCATCTGTATTCGACATTCCCTTTTTTTTTAGGACATATCACAGTAGCTCAATTCCTCTCACCAATTACTCATCAAAACTTTGTACATTCTTCGTCCTCGCCTGTTCTTCTTCACGGTCGCCCTACTTCCCGGTTCTCGAAGAAGCACATTCTATCCAAGGCTAACTTTAACGATCAATTAGAAATTTAAGTCTGCGCCATTGCCAAGTGTAAAAGTTGGCGCGATAATCCCCGGCGACGTGAAGCAGGAAGGGGAATCCGTGGTCAGGCTGCTCGCTTAGAGCCAAGTATAAATGAAGGTTCCACGCGATTTTCAAAAGGCGAAATCTACCTTCGCGATCAAACGTGTAAAGTCATTCTTCTCTCTCTCTCTCTCTAGAAGTGTTTTTTTTTTCGTACCTTTTTTGTATGAAGTATTTCAGGGGCAATTCTGGCGAAGCAGATAAAATCGGCAGGAGAAAGAGAGACGAAGACAAGGAGAAAGAAAGGCAAGAAAAAGTGTGACCCTTGAGCCAATAAGGATCCGGGCGATTCGCCCGTATAGCGTGTGTGAGCTTCTGATGCTGCTTCATCCTCATGGGCAGGTTTGCAAGCGCAACCTCTTTGTGTATGTGTGCCGCGGAAGGGGCATTTATTTGCCCGTTTAATTAGACAGTTGGTATCCTTATCCGGCGTGAATCTTCGTGCATGGGCTCGCTTCTTAAGTTGAGCAACCCCCGTGCTCCCTCGATAGCGCCGTATAGAGGCAAATGCGAGAGAGGTGCAACTCGACAGAGAAAGCGAATCCAGAAAGAGAGAGAGAGAGGAATGGATGCGAAAGGGGCCCTGAACTTGGACATACACGTGCCAAATCTCTCAAAAGCCTTGAACCTTCCAAAGTGTTCACCCACACACGATCGCCACTTCGTTTTTTTTATCGCGAGCGAGTTAGCCCTGGCGGATGTTTTCTCACGTCCGGTACAGACAACTCTCGAATCCACGATCTTCCTCATCGACGATTGTTCCCCCCCTTAAATCCTCCAAGAGTGAAGCAAAGCCACGGTGAAAGCTCCTGGGAAGCAATTTAAGCAAGACCAAACCCCCACCTCTCTGCCCCTGCCAACTTTCAAGATCCAAAGATTCCTTCCGGATTATAACTTTCTGGATTCGCGCAGCAATTCGCCGCTCGCGTAATCGCCGAGACAGCAGGACTCCGTACGAATCATGACTTTCCTCAAGTTGCAATCCGTCCGTCCGAATCCAATTTCATCTCTCTGCCGTTTTGTTTTCCCGTCGGTTAATCTTCTTATCAGTCACTCGCGTTGAGCTCGCCCGGGAGATCGCACTTGTCAAAACCTTACCCGACGACCGCGCGCGATTGCTTCACTTGAATTATTATTTATTTATTACCCTTTTGTGACAGCCGATATAAGTGAAAGTTCACTTATCCGTTAAGGGGTAAGGCTACTCTGGTGACCGATTGTTCGAATCAGGGCGGATTTGAAATCGAAATTTCAAATTCGGGTGTACATCGTATTAAAAAAATGATTTTTTTTCTCAAAAGAGATAATATTGGTTGAGATATGATCGAAGTTTTGATTATTATTATTATGAGATTTTTATTGTTAATAACTAATGCACGAGGTGTTTATAAAAAAAATATCGATCAAGTCGAAACCATTCGTCAATCTGTTCATTACGTGTCAAAAAACCATTTATCCCATTTTGAAAAAATACAGTTTCCGGTAAAAGACGTTTAAGGTCTCACCAGCAACCCTATAATCATAATTGCCTTTAATTAAAATTGCTGTACCTTAAGTTGACATTTCTTCTCTGTACGTTGCTCCAAGCAACGACCGATTTTTTTCTAAATTTCCTAGTAACTTAACACCTTAACCTAAAAAACGTTTCGCTTTCGTACCATTCGTACTTGACGCCGCGAAGATCGCAGACGTAATCAAATTAATCATTTCCAACATTTCCTTCCTTCGTTTCGGACACTTTGCATTTAAATCAAGCCAGCAATGAAATTTTGATCGCCACCAATTTTTTGCTTCTCATTCTATTTCCGATTTGATTTTTTTTTTAAATCTGATTTGTGCGAGAGAAACAGATAGTTTCAGCAGTGTGATGCGAGCCAGTATCAACGGTCTGGCAGGATTGTTACGTTTATTTTCTTGCGTCGACGCCTGTACACTTCGCGCATCGTATACTCGTGTGTATTTTGTGCGTACCGGGATGATGAGATATATGAATTTGTCACTGGAAGAGCGAAGTGCCAGAGGCGCCCGTGCCACGAGAAGAGACGTCAACCTGTCGGAGTATAATTCCCCGGTAAGCCGAGGTATGACTGACGGCTTTCTCATTGGGCATTAAAGTGTACTCTTCCCTCCCCCCTCTTCCTGCTCCACCTAGTCCCGGTTCCTCCTCGGCATTTACATTTTTTACATCTCATCTTTACAAAATCCAAACGAGTTGGGGAGTGTGTATATGTGTATATATATATATATAAGTGTAGGTATTATGGCAAGAGAAATATCCCGAATACGTATTATATTATAGTACGTATATGTATGGCAAAAGAACGAGGACAAAAAGGAGCATCAAATTTTCGCTAATCAAGAGTGGCACGTCGCAGCGTTATATACACGACTGGACGAAAGGATAAACCAATCATACGGTGTGACGTGAATCTCACTCTCCCTTTCTCTATCTCGTTTTCTTTCACTCTCGCGGACTCTCCTGTCTCGTATAAAAATGGCAAGTCTCTCGTGTCGCCTGTCGCAACAACGACGGAAAACGAAAACGACGAAATGAAAAAAAAAAAGGAGAGAAAGAAAAAAATAAATGGTACGAAGGTAGTAAAAGGTATCGGGCGCCGAAAATATAGGTAGAAAGGGCCAGTGACAAAATGTCGACGAGTCCGGACGGAAATTGGTTTATTTATAAATCACAGGACCAAGCTCACATTTTCTGGATGAGAACTGTCGATATGTAGTCGATACAAACTGGACCCACCGACCATTGGCGAGAATCGGTCGAAGCTAGCGCAAGATCCAACAGCGCAAAAAACAAACGCTGAATAAGTAAGAGAAAAAAAAAGTACGGGGGAGATTAAAAAAATGAAGGAAAAAGAGGGGGACGGAGTGATGAGAAAAAGGGACAAAACTCGGGGTTACACGTATTGGTGGATCTAATTTGTTCAGCTCTAATTTCGTGAGGAGAACGTCGAGAGGCGCTGACGGCGACATGGAAGATAAGTGATGCTAAGGAGCGAGACTGAGATCGGGTTAAGGAGAGAAGGGCAGAAAGGTAGATAGGGGGAGAAAGAGAGAGAGAGAAGGGAAAGAGAAGGTACGTAAAGAGCAGAAGGCAACCCAATGAGGTATACGGTCAGAAAGCTGAAGACACGCTGCTGCTGCGCGTACGTGCACGGTCCTTGTGCTGCTGTTGCTGCTGGCCAGACAAGCGTACCAGCTCAGAAAGCACGATAGCAAGACAAGATGAGAGAAAGAGAGATCGAGAGAGAAAGAAAGAAGGAAAGATGGTAAGGTTAAGGCAAGGTAGGTTGAAGGTATAAGAGAAGATCGAGGCGGCTTCACACCGATCACCGGCTGACGTGACACGGCCAGCACATTCCTTCATGGGAGAATGCTAATCGTGGTCCAGCCGACGCTTGCTTCCTCCTACTCCTCATTCTCTCCTCCTTATTTCTCTTCTTCTTCCTTCACTCTCCCGAACAACTCCCCGTTTATCCTGCGCCCTCGTCCCTTCCTCGTTTCACTCGGCTTACTCGTTGCTCTCGTCTCTCTCTTTTTCTCTCATTTTTCCATTGCCCTCTATATCTACCTGGTACCCTCGAACCCGCCGCTATCCCTCTTTTACCCTTTGCCTCTCCGAGAGAGTCTTGTTCACGTGGGCCAAACCCTTTTGCTCCGAATGCATCTGGCTCCGGGAACGATGAAGTACCCCACCCACCTACTAAGTGTAAATCCGCATATATAGTGGCGGAAATGCGATGGTCAAGACGGCCAGAAGGCCAACCCTGGCTGTTCTCATAGCCAACGTTAACAGCATCACCGATCAAATAGACAGGCATGGTTAGATGTGGTGTATACGAAGGCTGCTCACAGAGCTTGAACGCCGTTTAGGAAGAAACTGCCGGATGTGCTGAAAGTTCGCGTAGAAACTCTAGGTTTGGTACACACGTGGACTGTAGTCGAAAGAAAAGACCCAAGCACCGACACCACTCTTTCAGCCTAGCAGGTTACGACCCTTTGCTGCTTTCAACCGTCCATGTTTATTAGGGTGCTTCTTGTTTTTCGACTTTTGAAAAGTAACTGCGTCAACCCACCATTCGCTTCTGTCATCCAAAAAACGAGCTCATTATTTTTATTTGATTTTTAAATCAAATTTTAGGGCTCGCTACCGAGCATCAAAGTTTTAATATTTTGTTTGGGTTTGTTTGGGTTTGTTTCTAGAGATATTATATGCTCTATGAAAGTAGTGAATTATTTGGCGGAGCCGGGAGTGGCATTAATGCAAGAGTACAACAAATTAATTACCAACGATAAGGAACAAAAACAATACCTTCTTTTAGCTGTGAAAAATTTTAGACAGAAGTACCCAAATACAAATAAAAATACATTGTTATCATAGTTAATTTTTCATT
>JAPYZJ010003315.1:0-27960 GCA_030522765.1 Ophioninae sp. B BG-2022a | reverse complement strand
CTCTTTTTTTGCCATTTTTCAAGTGAACTTTCCGGGAAAACTATGCGAGATATCGATACGATTCCAACGCCATTATTTAAGTCAGGCAAAAACCTTTTCAAAACACACTAAATAAATCTCCATCGCATAGAAAAAGCCTACTCTACGACCTTTTGAAATATCGTGATTTCTGAGATTTCTGGAAAAGTGGCCAGGAAAGGCGAAAATTTTTTTTTTCGTTTTTAAACTTTTAAAAGGCTCTATTAAATCGGAAATTTTCCGCTGATTACGAATATGCCCGAAATTTTGCCGAGAGTGCAAAATTAGACTGGAAAAATGCGAAAAACCTTTCTAGAATATTTTTTCGACATTTTTCCCCAGAAATGGAGAGTTCAAGACGAATTAAATGGTGGGTTTATCTTCAAGGTATGAAAATCGACCGACATGGATCTGCGATATGACACTAAACGTCCAAATATAATAATTATTTCTCGGCTAAGCCCGCTGAACGGAGGCGCCTGATTGGCTGTCTTTCAAAATTAATAACAATTCAGGCATTGATCCGGGAACCGTACCCTATATAAATCGACTCAGAATTTCACGCCCAACTGCCCATTTCACGGATGACACTTTACGTGGGACACCCTGTAGAATAGATCCACTCTTTTTAAATCCCCGTATTCCATATTTTCAAAAATTTATTTATTACCTAAAGTTTTCGCAAATTAACTTCGATCGAAAAGCGATCCAATTTGGGTTGAGAATTTGTTGGTTTACCTGTTGTTAAACCCGGTGTCTCGTTGCCCTGAGGTAGCAGAGTTTGGACCAATTGCGACTGTCCAACTTCGTTTTTATACAAAAAGCATTGAAAGCAATAGAGCACGGCGCATCTGAGTAGAAACGGCTGTTTCTCGTTGACCATCGACATTAGCAATACGACGATTACTGGCCTCGGTGGACTACTGGGTGCCAATACGCTCGCTAGGAATTCTTGATTACTCGTGTTTCCTCTTATAACCTCAGCAACGGCGCTTATCGTTTCCGTTAATACATCAGCGGGTACACCACTCGCCATAAGAATGTCGCAAAGAGACTGTAGCAAACCACAAGCTCGCATCGTTCGCTGACAAGCGGCTACGGCCTTGAAAAATTATTCGACAGTTGATGATAATTCGATAAAAAAAAAATATCGTGTTTTTATTAACCGAATATGATGACTTACCTGGGCTGGTGCACTCGGTGCTACGAGGGCTCGTATCACTTGAACCATGCAATGTACGTTGGATACTTTTTGCGGACTCCAACCGCTCAACGGACTCTCATCGACGTCCGACGGTATTTGAAACATAGGGGTCAATCGTTGAATGTAACTGCCTGATCAGGTTATGTTAATTAATCGATCAATGCTAAATTCGTATTTGGAAGTAACATTTTCTTCCTCACATTACCTTCTTTGAAGAAATTTTGATTGCTTATATTTCCTCTTAGTAAATTCAACATTAGAAGCAAACAGTCCTCAACGATAATTCCACCTTCCGTTCCTCCCTCTTGATTTATTACGTCGAATATTCTGTCGAAAGCGTTCTCGAACGCAACGATTTTCTGAATGTTCGCGTTTCCTTTCGTCAATTGGATGAGCAGCAATAGAGCCTGCATTAAAGTATTGTCATTCTCTCAATCATCGTAATACTAAAAAACGCGTAATGATGAAATTCCACCTAGGTATAGATGTGGAAATGTTACTTACGTCGTTTCTTATGACTTCTCGACTATCGCTCAGAAGATCCATCAATTTGGAAACCCCCATCGGACTAACGAGAATAATTTCCTGTATATCCTTGGGCCTATTGGCGAGTAAGTTGGATAGTAACTTTAAAGCCGGCCAACGAACCCGGAAGTCAAACTCCTCCAGAGAAGACAATATCAGCCCTACGCTGTCCTGTCTCTTGATGAATATCTCCGTAAATTGCTCCCCGATTTTACTGTTCGCGCCGTGTTTCTCGACTGACGAATTTATGAACTTGTGAATTACATTTTTCAAGTGCGCATTCAGAAATATGGGATTAAACGATTAAAAGAAATTGAAAATATGTAGTAAAATTCCGAAAGTTTAGGTAAAACAATTATTCATCGAAACAAAGATTGTACTGATAAATCGTTTATCATCTTTTTGTATAACAAATATGAACTTTTATACCTTCAGCTAAGGAAAACTATTCAACACTCATTAATGAGTTCTACATTTTCTTATCTACCATTAGAATAAGCACAATCACGGAGAAGTAATAATTTTTTGTCTAGGCAATCTTTATGCATTGGAAATGACAAATCTTATCGTACGGACTACAGTATATTATAACGATACAGATATTTGATTTAAACAGACGGGAATCTACAAATTCCCGAAATCTGCCGACGCGTCATTACCTTCCTCGTCAAAGTTTTCAGGGTTGGTTATATTGCATAAAGTGTCCAGTGCCAGGCCGATAATTTCGCAATCAGTTCTGTCCGTCTCCAAGACCTGTCGGAGAGTATCCATACCCTGGATACCGACTTCGATACGAAAGGATCTGGAAAGAGCCTTGAGGGCTCTGCAGGCATCTCTTCTGTCATCTAGTAAACTAGAGGATTGTAGTCGATCGACCAAACGTTCAACCTACGAGAATGTAGCACAGATGTTGAGAATCGAAAATTCCATTTTCCTGAATCTTTTGTACTGGAAAAATATCTTTGATCGGCGAAAATGAAGAAATTTTAAATTGCGAAGAAATAATCAAAATATTGGTTAATGATCGGATTTTAATGTCGAAAACAACATTGGAATCGGGTGGAACATAGCTGTTAAGTTTTCGAAGTTTTGACAGAACAGGTTGGACTTTCATTTTATAAAGTGTGCATGAAAAATTGTATTACCGTGTCAGCTCCAGACGGTTGACTTCCTGGATCTGGCGCACCGAGAACCGATTTTAAACTACTTTTGAAATATTCCATAGCGTAAATATGTCGATGATTAGTTTTTTTTTCGAATAAAAACTACACGTCACAAGAAACAGACATTTCGGAACATATCGTGTGATACAACGTGGTGATTTTTGAGTAGGGATTTTTATTTAATCCCCAGATCGAGTGAAACAATAATTGAAGTTGGCAAGCCCTGGTGATGAGACTTATCCATATGGTATTACATACGGAGCTTGAAGAGGTAACCTAAATTTTCGTGGTGAGGTTAGGTATCCTCGTCGATTTTTTAGGCATCGCTACGCGTCGCTGTTCGGCGACGTTTTTCCTATTTCTGACAATGTAATCATTATTCGCAATCATATCGGCTCAAAGTGCAAGGCAAGCCAAGATGTCAATATAATTCGACAACTATGGCAAACGATTTTTTCACAATCTTAAAAATGAATATTTTTAACATTTATTCTGACAGTTTACGGATTCAAATAATGTTATGTGATGCATAGAAAATTGTGATTATGATGATTGTAACGGTAATCAACATATTTTGTTATGCTTTCTTATCAGTAATCGTTTTTTATTCGGTAAAGTTTGTATGAACGGCGCATGCGCTGCGATCAGGACGCGAACAGATAAAAGAGCTGTCGTTCTATTCCAAGTTACCAAGCGGTAGAAATCGGTATTAAAAACGACCCGGTAAGGTTTTATATTCCCACACTGCTGTCGGACTTACATGTCCCACCATCGCGGACTGATAAGAAACATCAATATGGCCGGGGTTCGATTTCTTCGACGCGTATTGTACACTAGCCAATCCAATACGCTATAAATGTTCCGCTTTGACGTTTTCCAATCTGAGCTGAAAAACTACCGATCACGGAACATAAAATGGTCATCAAAATGAAATCTCTTCAGCCCGCTGATGAGATGATCTATTGTTCGAGTAAAAGTCGTTTAGTCCCGCACAAAGTGAAATTCAGCGCTTGATGCTGTTTTTTCTGAAAACTAACCTAAAACTTGCAGGGTTATGATCCTTAAAGAAGAAAGTATAATATTGTAGAATTTTGTTTTATGGAACGTCGCTTTTATTTTTACAATGTATATGATTCATTTGTCGAAAATGTGTTTAATGAGTCTATAAAAATTAATTAATATCCTGCTCCGAATCTTTCGATATTAAATTCAACAATTGTACAGTCTTGTTCATTTTTTTCTGGATCACGCTGAAACCCGCATTCGCATTGTTCGTCCGCCTCTGGATATCTTGAAGATTCTGAAAATTGTAAAACGAATACGCAATTTTTTTCTAAAATCCAAACAGAATATTTCGTTCCTTTAAAAAAAAAATGCGAAATCGCCGATTCTCAGGTTGACATCTAACCATCTTAATGTTCCGATAATACAGAATGTTTTTTCCCTCCGAATAGCGGAACGGTGGTTCGTGAGTTGACGCGGATGACTCGGATATCGACTGGTCCGCCATATTTGGATGAAATTCCACGCTTTTTGTCCTTTCAGCTCCGTACGCGATACCGTATATAGACTTTTGCAATCCGCGCGTTGTATACAGACCGATCTTATCTCGTGAAAACGCACGCGATAGGATAATATATTCAAGCGTGTGCGTGACGTCCAGGACGCTTCGTACTTTTTGTTTATCCTCTACGAGGCAAGCTCGCGCTCGCTTTTATATCGGTTCACTGCCTCTTTCCAGCTGCATCGCGTCATATTTTCCCAAGTTATAGGTTAACTCTATCGTGGGCGCGAAAAAAAATAATAAATAATCAAACATAACCTATATATAAGTTCGCGTTTGGAAACGAGCGTCGGGACGTAGTAGAAAAATTATACACGATTACATTGAAAGAATCGAGTCCACAGTGGTCTCCTGTTGAATCAATTATACGCTTTTTCATTGGCTGAGTACTTTACAATGAAATTAATAGGCGAGGTACGAGAGCACGAATGGCGGGCGGTTCGCGCAGGTGCGATGGAAAGATGATATCGTCGTAAATCCGAGACACATTTTTCGTCGAATATTCTTTTCGAAATAAAGTACCCAGCCATAAAATTGTTTGACAGATTTATCGTCACACGTTTCAGCGTCCATACGCGTGTCTTTTCGGGACAGGTAGGTTAAGGCGATTCTCACCAGAGGTGGAGCCACGGGCGTAGCGATTCCAGCGTTTCGATTGGCCGACGCAACGGACGCGTTTTCATCGATGCGACAAAACGTGAACATTCCCAACGAATTTCGCTTCTTCTGCACGACTCTACTACACTTCGAAGCAAAGTGTATACTACTCTGTACCAAGAGCAACATCGCGCGATCCGTCTACAAAAACTTCTGGCAAATTCGACGAATTCACGAAACAAAAATAAAACGTTCGAAGTATTTTTCGAAGCTTGAATAAAGCCGAAGGGGAGTTTCGCCCATCAGCGCCCCGCGGCGGTAGAGAATAGTTACTATTTTTTGCCGAATCGATATTCCGCTCAAATATTGACTCCGCGATTGTGTGTGCCGTAGCCGCGCCGCGAACGAAAACGCTCTTCGCGAGAGAAAGACCTCGGGAGTGAAAGAGCGAGACACACGCGCGTACAGAGTGAGAGCTCGAACGTCGCGATGCCCATTTAACAGATTTCTCTTCGCGCGAGAATATTTATGACAAGCTAAGAGAAAAAAAAAAAAAAAAAAAAAAAAAAAAAAAAAACAAAACAAAACAAAAAACGAAAATACGAAAAAGAAGAAAAAACGGTTACGAAAAAGCGAGACTTTGGTCGAATAGGTGCGAGAGTAAATCCGTGCTGAATTGCAGACATGTTGCTGGTGACAAGTGTCGTGTTATTTGGTCTAACGATCCAGTGTTCCAGGGCGAATATTCCGCCTTTCGAGCCAACACCGACAGCGTTCAACGATCATGGAGGTGATTTTATTTTCCTTCCCCGAAACGATCGTCCCACCTTTTCCCTTCAACTCGTCCATTCCTGAAGCTTCCGTTTCTCATCTCCATCAATCTGCCATCCGCGACGAAATCGATGCTTTTTCTCATAACGCTTCGTATACTAGCATTTTCGATAATTCGTCACTCTGAATATATTTTTGTTCGCGTGTGCTGCCATTCGCGTATATACGATCCACCTTCCCTCTCACCTATAATGGCGCATTCGTTACCTATAGACGCGACACTGGAACGATTCTCCCACTGTATTTTCATGCATCGGAGACTTTGCGTCCTTTATGGATCCAACCGTAGTATTACGATTCTGACATGTTTTTTTTTTCTTCTTTTTTTTTTTTTTCTTTTCGCACGTCGCGAATGATTAATGTCGTTCGAAGATATAGCTGCGCTTTTCGATTGATAAGATTTTTCGATTGATAAGATTTATTCTCGATCTATCTCGGGTTTCTGTATTGCCAAGGGAGGCTTCTTTATCACCGAGATGATTCATTCTTTACCGAAATCGTGATTCGAGAAATACGTCGATGTTCCCATTGCTGACAAATCTATATATATATATATATATATATTCGTGTATTGTGAGATGTACATTTATTGTTATTATTATTATGCAGGGACACAGGTATACGCATGATATATATATATATATCCGGGTCGCAAGAGATATTGACCTATATAAGAAGTGGTCTCAGTTCTGCATCAATAATAACACCTGTATTACAATGCAGTCCAAATGTCCCACGTAATATGACCGTTTCTGCTCGCCTGAAATATGGTCTACTTTTTTACGTTGTGGATACACAAAATATTTATGTAATTTAAGTAAAGGTATTTTGATGGATTTACATTACGTGTTAAGATTTGTCTTCGATATTTTTGTACTGCTGATGATGACATCGATCTTTTTTGTTTGTGGGTAGGTTTGGGTTTATTATTCGATCGGACCTAAAAAATACTAAAATAAATTTTATTTATACCCCTTGCTGTAATGGGAGGATCTGGTTCGATCTTTATCGAACATTTTTTTGAAAGAAAATGGTCAAAAGAAAAAATAGAAAAAAAATTGCTTGAAATGTACATTTTAAATGATGATTATTAATAAAAAAAAAGAAATAGTTTATTTTTATGATATTCGTATAATTTAATTTTTTATATTATTTTTCATGCAATTTATTTATATTTAATTTATATTGAAGTCGATTAAAATCGTAATTGTAGAATAATATGTAAAATAAAAAGTAAATTGATATTTAAGTCCGTTACGTACGAAGATTGTACGTTTCGAAAGGTTTATCATTTGTAAAAAGATAAATTTAAAAAAAGATTTTAAAAATCGAATCAACATTTACAAATCGATGCCACGATTTTTTTTATTGATGCTATTCGAATGATAAAATTCGAAATCAAGCAGATTTTCAATTTTCAACAGAAAACTTTTTTTTATCGTTTTCATTGTTACGAAAAATAGCAATTACGTGTACAAAATTTGAAAATATTTTTATTTACTTTTCAATAAAAAAAAATCTTTCGTTTATTCGATTGAAAATGGCAAAAACGACCGGTCTGTGGAGTGTGTGTATTTTCAAACTAGAGTTGAGTAGGACGAGAAGTTATAACCGGAAAAGTCAATAAATCGAATGGGAATGGAGAACGTGTATGGAAAACGATGATTTCTCACGGCAATGACAATAACAATTCAGGCTGCAAATGTTTGTCGATAAATTTGCATTAATTTAATAAGCCAATACGATTAATAAGCAAAAACGATATTTCCTTATTTTTATTATTGTTCGCTCGTAAATTTTGAGTTTTCGTTGTTTATCGAATATCCGAAATGGTTTATTGATGAGAAAAATAAAAATAGCTGATAAAGTGAAAAAAATTAAATTTGTGGTTCCATATGTGATAGATATATCGAAGAGATAATAGGAAATTACAAATTACTTGGCAACGTTGGAAACGGACGAATTGAGATTTCAGATGCTGTACTGCTTAATAATTTAATCACGTACTTAATGCAAATCGTTTTTGCCAGCTCATGTGTATCCATATTCCACTCGTGGAAATTACCATTCTAAAAATAATCGTTCCTGTAATAAGCAAAAAAAAAAACGAACGGAGTGATGATATCCCGAGAGTTGTAGGAATAATTTAAGGGGTTTTGGGTGTTGCTTCAGAAAATTGAGGGATTTTCATGATCTCTTTAAGCCACGCTAAAATGATTTTATTTAAATACGCTATGCAATATCAATAACTTTGTATCCTAAGGTACCTATATAAATTTAAAATTTTAAGATTCTTCAAATTTTTAAATAAATTTAATTAAATAAATTTTCTAATTAAATTTAATTTTTTTCAATTTTTAAAAAAATTTAATTAAGTAAATTTTTTAATTAAATTTAATTTTTTTTAATTAAATAATTTTTAATTAAATAAATTTTTTTATAAATTTTAATTTTTTTTTATTTCAAAATTTCAAAAAATGTTCAAATTAAAAAAAACCTAAATAAATTTAATAATTAAAAAAATCACTATTGGGGGTTGAGAGATTAAAAAATCGGATCTCCCATGCTTTGAAGATAACAGCATTTTTTATTTTCCGTGCGTATATAGTTATAACTCACGAACGTAAGAAAAAATGGATGATTTTTTACAAGCTGCAATTCAAGGTTGAAATATTTTCAAAAAATCACCCTTAAGGTTGAAATATTTTCTAAAACCCCCCCCCTTAACGCTGAAATATTTTCAAAAAATCCCCCTTAACGCAGAAATATTTTCAAAAAACCCTATCTCCTTTGCTAAAAAGACAACCAACTTTATCATTTTACGTGCGTTTAATACAATCGCTCTCGAATCAAGAAAAAAAAAATTGACGATTACAATTAACCGGAAGTGGCGCTCCGGGTGAGAAAAATTATAAAAATTCGTATCGCTCAAAGATAATCAATTTTTTTTTTATCGCTCTTGAATAACCTAACCGTAAACGAGCGAAGAAAAAGAAAAATAATTTGCGAGGCCATGGAAGAACTTTTCAGCTGAGATCTCGAATTCCATTTCGGTATTGCCTCTTCGATTGAACCTCGATGTTTTGTTGCTTCCGTTTTTTTTTTTTTTTTTTTTTTCGGAAAATGGTTTTTCAAGTAAATCGAATTCGCGTCTAGTCGAGGAAGCGAAGAGCAGAAAATTTGATGGTTCTTGGGGAGGAAGAGGGAAAAGGGGGAGGGGGGGGGGGAGTTGTGATTCGCGAGGCACGAAAAGAGCGTATCAAGTGGCAGTAGCGGTTCAGTGACATCACAATGCAGTGAAGGATAGGCGCAGCGATGCGCAACGTGTGCAACGGCCAATACCATTGCCTAGATCGTCTCGGACGTATATACAGGGTGACCGAAAAGTCGGACCTATTTCTTGAAAGGGATCATAGTAGAGGTAATTTGCAACAAAATAACTCCTATCAACTAGGGTCCGGAAATGATCGGTTTTTGAGATATCAGTGTTTTTTTTTGAATTTTTTTAATTGTCATCGAAATTAAAACGAAAAAAAAAAACTACTCGTTTCTGGGCGTGCAACTGATATTTTTTTAAAAACCTGATATTCTAGCGAGCACTTTTGAAACAAAATCCGGGGAAAAAATTCTCGTTATCTCAGAAATAAAGAATATTGAGTTGCAAGATTTTGAATTTTTTCGTTTTTTTTTTCTGAAAAAAAAAAAATGTATGACACTTGGCATAGAAATTACTTAAATAAGTGCAGGGTTTCATCGTACATTTTTTTTTTCGAATCATTCGTGGTGTTTTTCGGAAAAAAAAATCGAAAAAAATTAAAAATCTTGCAACTTAATACTCTTTATTTTATTCTTTTATTTATCTTTACTCTTTATACAGCTTTAAAAAAAAATCAGTTGCGCGGCCAAATGAGTAGTTTTTTTTAAATTATGGTGACAAGAAAAAAAAAACACTGATATCTCAAAAACCGATCATTTCCGACCCCTAGTTGATGGGGATTATTTTTTCGCAAATTAACTCTACTATAATCCCTTTCAAAGAATAGATCGAATTTTCGAGACACCCTGTATGTACGACCTAGAAAAGAGACGGACGTATATCCGTAAAAAGTTTCCCTTTCACTCGACTTGGGTGTTAATGAAAAATCTATACTCGTCTTATCGTCTCGAATTCAGACGTGTGCTTCCTTGATATTCAGCTTTCAACGGGGAATACATCTCGCAGGAGAAAACTTCGAGTTGAGTTTCGCCATTAAACAGAGAATTGAGCGGGAACGTGAAGCACTCAATATTTAAAAAGGGAAGTCAATGGAGAGAACGAATGAAACCTCGGAGCTGATCGAATTCGATACAAAAATATTTATTCGACTTGCCAAGTTGGAATATTTATCACGAGAGTGGCAAAAATTAAAAAAAAATAAAAAAATGTTTGATTAATGATATTTTCCAAGATTTTAAGCTTTTTGGATTTTTAATTACTAACAAAAATCTGCTACGTCATCAATTATGATAATAATAGAAATTTCAGTACAGTCGCTCCGTAGATAATTTTCAAATTGGTTTCAAATTATGTGATTTTGGATTTTTCATAAAAAATCGAAAAATCTTAAGAACTCAAAAAGTACTGAATTTCGGTAGAACATTTGATGGCTTAATTTGTTGCATTTACGTCCTGCAAGGAATACGTCGAATTACCAGTAACTCTGTATATATAGGGTGTCCAAAAATTCAATGATAATAATGCAGGCTAGCTAATTGACGATTCGGAATAATCGAACATAATTTGGGTCAAATTAGCCTCATTAGCAAATATAACCTCGATAAAAGTATTCTCAAACCCAAACATAACCTTGCTTGCCTCAAACCCAAACATAACACGGCTCGCCACCGGGTATGTAAAAATCGTAGTGAAACGTACGTATGTCGAGTTAGTCCCTTGTGGGTATTTGTGACCCCATTTCGCTCTTGCCCTACATCTATCATTGCCGCGTTTCCGGTTCCCGAGAGAGCTTCCAGAACGTCCTCCGCATTGTCCTGAAAAGATCGCGGTATATCTGCACGAGGGCACAGGGAAATCGAGGAAAAGCTTGACTATAAAGCAGTGAAAAAAAATTCATCGTTTTAATTATCGGAATTGAATAATCCGAAAAACATTAAATTGCGTATAATTACAAAAAATGTTTAAAAAATATAACATGAATTTTTAACTTTAAAGTAATCCCCTTCGGATATACATTTTTTTATTTTTATTAAAATTTAATTTATATTCTAATTAAAATTTCATTTATATTCTAATTAAAATTTAATGTAAATTCTAATTAAAATTCAATATAAATAAAATTTGAAATTTATTTTAAATATGAAAAATGGTTTGTGTCAACGTATCTTTGAGACTGTGTATCAACATAAAAAACCATAAATCGAAAATCCAATGTACCTAATCAGCGAAATTTGAAAAGTCACCTTATTTTTAAAAAAACATCGTAAATCTGTACACCTGCTTGATCGAAACCATTAAGCGTCAACTTTCACCAAAAAAACTGAAACTTTTTGCGGTTTCCTGGAATTTCGGTATTTTGGAAATTTGGAAAATTTCTCGGAAATTCGGTATTTCGGAAATTCATAAAATTCCCCAATAATTCGGTATTTCGGAAATTCGGAAAATTTTCCGGAAATTCGGTATTCCGGAAATTCGGAAAAATTCCCGGAAATTCGGTATTCCGGAAATTCGGAAAATTTCCCGGAAATTCGGTATTTCGGAAATTCGGAAAATTCCCCAATAATTCGGTATTTCGGAAATTCGGAAAATTTCCCACAAATTCAGTATTTCGAAAAATCAGAAAAATTCCCGGAAATTCAGTATTTCCGAAATTCGGAAAATTTCCCACAAATTCAGTATTTCGAAAATTCAGAAAATTTCCCGGAAATTCAGTATTTCGGAAATTCGGAAAATTCCCCAATAATTCGGTATTTCGGAAATTCGGAAAATTTCCCGGAAATTCGGTATTTCGGAAAATCGGAAAATTTCCCACAAATTCAGTATTTCGAAAATTCAGAAAAATTCCCGGAAATTCGGTATTTCGGAAATTTGGAAAATTCCCCAATAATTCGGTACTTCGGAAATTCGGAAAATTTCCGGAAAATTCGGTATTTCGGAAAATCGGAAAATTTCCCACAAATTCAGTATTTCGAAAATTCCGAAAATTTCCCGGAAATTCAGTATTTCGGAAAATCGGAAAATTTCCCTCAAATTCGATATTTCGGAAATTCGGTATTTCGCGAATAAGCCAGACAAGTCTGGTAACGGTCAAAGGGCGATTTGCTTTGGTGGCATTGTTCAATGAATGCAACAATGTCCAAGCGTCAATCTCCGCGAAGAATCCAGACCGGAAACTGGTGGGAGAAAATTTCAATGAACTGATATAAGCAATGATTGGTCGCGATTGGTCTCATTGAATTCGAAATGCCGTTAAAAAAAAAAAGTTTACAAAGGCACGTCAGGTTGAAAACCGATAGTTACCGATCGAATCGGTACCTACCGATTCATAGCAATTAATTTTCCCTGATTGACTTATAAGTCACCCTGTATGGATCCAAGAGAGATTCCATATTCCTGTGCTTCCACATACTACACGTTGATTAGTAAAACTGATTATCAAAGTTTACCCTGGTGCTTTGATTCGAACCGATCGTCAATGCCAGCTTCAAAGAGAATTCGTGGCTTCGCACAGAATGGACCAGAAATTCGGCCCAACTTTGCCCCTGAATATTTCGAGAACGAATTCAGCGGAGAACTCGTATCATTGAATTAGCCAATGTACGAGCATCGTGTTATCAATAGTAAAAAATGAATTTCCATATTTCATTTTTTTTATGGAATTTTTCATTTTTATGGAAGTATCTACGCTTTTTCGAATTATTTATCAATTTTCGAAAAACGTAAATAAAGATATTATAAAGCTGGTGTATAAATTGGCGGTAGTTTTTTTTTTGTGAGAAACCGGAAGTATCGAATTTGTTTGAAAGTATCGAATTTATCGATTTTATCAAATCGAAAATATCGAATTTATCGATTTTATCCAATCGAAAATATCGAATTTATCGATTTTATCCAATCGAAAATATCGAATTTATCGATTTTATCCAATCGAAAATATCGAATTTATCGATTTTATCAAATCGAAAATATCGAATTTATCGATTTTATCAAATCGAAAATATCGAATTTATCGATTTTATCAAATCGAAAGTATCGAATTTATCGATTTTATCAAATCGAAAATATCGAATTTATCGATTTTATCAAATCGTAAATATCGAATTTATCGATTTTATCAAATCGAAAATATCGAATTTATCGATTTTATCAAATCGAAAATATCGAATTTATCGATTTTATCAAATCGAAAATATCGAATTTGTTTAAAAAGTTCATGAAAACTAAAGTTTAATTAAGTATAAAAAATATTACGGTAATTAAGAAAAATAATTCCAAGTAATAATTGTACAGTTATCAATTAAATAATTAATAACGGTAATAAAAAAGCAGAATTCGTGATTATAATTGAATAGCTAAATTACTAATTAAATAATTAGTAGATAACGCTGATCGAGAAAAAGAGGTACTGATTATAAATAAAATAAATAATCAATACTAAACATTAAATAGTTATTAATTAAATCAGTAATAACGTTAATTAAGGAATATTAATAATAACGGTTGTAAACAAAAATAAGTAATATTCAGTACGAAGTAAAAAATTTTCTCAAAAAATATTTATTAAGAATTAAATTCGATAACGAAATGAAAAGCTCGATATGAGAAATTATAACGACGAGACAATTAAGAGTTGCAAACTGGCAGGCATTGTTGCAAATTCGATAAAAATTAACAATGTTAACGAAAATATGAGCAACGATGGTTTTTTCGTTTTCCACTCGTACCAGGCCCAGATTTAGCCCTCCGGGGCTAAATCTATTTTCATGGTTTTATTTCGACATCCTAATCTTGAAACTATGTTTGACTGTTTTCTCTACCGACGTTTTCTCTGAACGACGAATCTTATTACGAGGCAAACTGACGCAATCTTTTTAAATTTTTCTTCGTCATTTTGACTGCTTTAAAAGCTATTTTTATTTTTTTTCAGATCTATTATGTAAAAATGTTATTTAGTAAAAAAATAAAGATAATTAACATTTAAAAAAAGACATTTAATTGTTAACTGAAAAATCGTGGATTAATGATCACGAAAAATGGAAAAACTTTTTTCAAAATGTCAATATTACTTTTTCGGTAAAAAAATATCGACCGATTTCGAAATAAATTTCTATAGAAAATTCTTTTTCAGTGGTGTCGAAAAAAAATCGAGTTTTTCGAAACATGGGCGAAACGACATTTCCCATTCAAAATTGTAATTCGACGACAATTGAATGTCCGGTTTTTTTGCGTAAGCTTTTTGTTTTTTCAAATCGCATCAATCGCAGTACGTGCACAAAAATATTGAAAAAAAATTCTAGGGCGATGGAAAATCGCGCAGTGAAAAAAAAAAGTAGTCGCGGAGCGAATGCTAAATATTCATGAATTGTCTCTGTATTATACACACACGCTACTGGGAATCCCCACTTTCCGCGAAACACGCCATCTACCGGTTGTCGAGAGACGCAACTACGCCGTGTTATTTCGTGAACAAATGTTGCGTTCCATCGTTAAAAAAGCAGAAAATTTGCCTACGGTCGTTTGCCAAAAAAAAAACAGCATCAAAACCGTACCATGCACCCGATACTTTGTTTGCTCAGGCAAAAGCAAACTCCAATGCGTTCAAATTATTGAAATGTAAATTAACATTTCGAAGTAAAAACCGCAAACGTACATCGCAAAATGATTCGTTCTCGTAACGTTCGACTAGGTTATGTAATCGACGACAACGCTATACGACTGACTCGTGACGAATTTAATCACCTTTTAATATTCATCAAACTAGCGCTCATTCCGCGAAAGTCGTATTTCTTTCATATTCAATATCGCAAAGTACAAAAAAAACTTCGAATTTCCACAAATTGAGAGGAACATTTTACAAAAATCGCTTTCTAACCGTATTCTTGAGCGCTTTCGAGAGGTATCGAATGGTAGAAGCGTGCGCATGCGCACAACGGAGTCTACGGAAAGCAACGGAAATGCCTTTTTTCTTAATTTTATTTCCTTAAGAAAAATTGTTTACAGATTTGTATTGTCGATACTTAAACGAACTTTAAATGATTGAGGAATTTTTTATGATGCAAATTTATCAATAGTAATTGAAAAACAATGTTTTTCGTTGCGTTTCAACGATGCAAACTTCGTTGGAATTGGCGCTGCGTTCGTCGATGAGCGGTCACCCATCCAAGTATCTACCCCATCACTCACTCCCATCACTATTTTTTTTAATCATTTTGCGTCAATAACTCGGAAAGTTGGTGCATAAAATTTCCTCGACCGTGCCATGGGGAAATGAACTGACTTGTTTTATTTTCGTTTGACGCAGCTTTACGCCTGGATTTGGACAGTCTCGAGAGTGGTTATCACGGTCTCGTCAAAGAGAACGAAACGCTCGTCGAGGTTACCCCACAAATACGTGCCATAGGCGCAAAGGTTTGCTCATTCCACATCGCTAATCGACATCATGGAGAAGCGCCTTTCGTTATCATCCTCAAGGAGAAAGGAAAGGCCGAGCTGCGGGCTCTCAGAGTTCTCAATTGCGAGAAAAGACGAAATTACAAATTCGACATCGCCGCTGTCGCTTGCAACGGAGCACAATCCGAAAAGTAAGTTTGGCGGTGTCATGTTTATCAGTTTTTCAAAAATGATCACTGCGTTTGCCTTACAATTCATTTTTTTTATTTTTTCCATTTTTTTGTGAATTTTTATGTCGAAAACGATATCAATCGTCCCTTAACCTATTTGCGTGTTACCGAAGACGCTGAACACTTGAATCGTAATAAGCCGGCGAGCTCGTAACGATTACTTGAAAAATCACATTTTTAATGATGTTACCGGGATCCTTGATATTTTATCAGGGGAGGCTGACTTTTCTCAATAATACCATAAGTTATGGGGTTTTGATGTTTCCGTAAACAACTAAAATGAATATTCTGAAAAACAATCGAATTTCTTCATGAGTTTGTTTGGGTTTGTTTGGGTTTGTAAGAGACGATTTGAGACAATTCGATCGTTTTTCAGAAAAGTCACCAATCTGCATAATTACCAGAGATGATAATAAATATCGAGTCTTGATATCGTTTAATACGTTTGCAAGAAGTCAATGCGTTTCGCCAAAGATGACGACGAGTATTCTTTTTCAGTAAATTTAAAAAAAAGTAAAAGTTCCCTACGAGCTGCGTTTTCATTTACTTCTGATTTAATTATAAACCGCAATTCATGAGAACTGAAATATAAATAAAATACAGTTGATACATAATTTAATATAAGAGATAAATACAGAATCAGAACTTGGAATCAATGAAATGAAAAGTAAGGTCATAACACTTTTTTTCTTCGAGTTACAGCTATCCATTTCTTGCGTTGCGTAAACTTCGAATTTTCATGAATTATATCTTCCACTATTTTTGGGATTCGTTACGCATTGGGACAATTTGCCTTATTATTCGTAAAAAAAAATATTTTTCCTACATGTTTCCAGATTTGACTACAGTCATACAGATTTGACAAATAAATAGGCGAATTTATTGCAATATTTGTCCACTACAGGCATTCTGATCGATTTCATTACATCCTTACGCAAGAAACCAATTCCGCTTTGAAAAAATCACAAAAAGTTAGGAAAATTTAAGATTTGAAAATTTGATGAAATTTAGTTTAGGATTTGAAAAAATCACAAAAAATTAGGAAAATTCAGAATTTGAAAATTTGATGAAATTTAGGATTTGAAAAAATCACAAAAAATTAGGAAAATTTAGTATTTGAAAATTTGATGAAATTTAGGATTTGAAAAAATCACAAAAAATTAGGAAAATTTAGGATTTGAAAATTTGATGAAATTTAGGATTTGAAAAAATTAGGAAAAATTAGGATTCGAAAATTTGATGAAATTTAGGATTTGAAAAAATCACAAAAAAATAGGAAAAAATTATTAAAAATTTAAAAAACATTTACCGAACGAAATGTTGTATTTCATTGGCAAACGTTTTCAAAATCGATGCAGCATCTAAGTTAACACGAGTGGTAAGAATGAAAAAAAAAAAGAAAAGGTGTTTGTTCGTTGGGCTTAGCATGATGAATATTTTTAGACCTTGGTACTTTTGGTACTCAAAAGTAAAATGACGATGCATATTTATTTCTGGCCAATAAGCCGATCGATATGAGTTTTCATCATCGACGAATATCGGGCAAACATACGGAAATATACAATTCAGGGAATAACACGCGTGTCGTCGTTCGATTTATTGAAAATTTGCATTGCATCCCTCCAGCTTCGTAGGGATTTTGTTGGTCGAGTACATGTGCGTTCATCGGGTCAATACTCATCGGTGAAAACTGCCGTTTGAGGTCATCCGTTTTGTGTCGACGTCGCACGTAGGCGGTACTCGAGAGTCCGGGAATGATACTCGAGTCGTTCCTTCCTCTTTCTTCATCCGGAAAACAGCACGTTTCTCCTCGCGTCGAATCGTGTCAACGTTTATACGGGAATACAGGAACAGTTGAGATTTGAGCACGTAGATCATGTAGATCAGCAAAAGGAGAAAAAAAAGTACCAGCAGAGTGGGAAACTCGAAAAAAAAAAAAAATAATAAAAATAAAAATAAAAGAGAGTTTAACTACGCCCCACCAAACATCTCTTTTTTGATGCATTAAAGTTTTAAAGCTGAGAGTCTAATATTAGAGACACTTTACGTGGATTATGCAGCATCAATTTTTAATCTCCTCTCGACTTCAAGGAGTAGAGCCAGAGAAGACTTTGTAACAATGTGATTCGAGCCACTTCACTTATCGGATTTTAACGGAAGACCAGATATAACTTTTCCACGTTGAGGCAGTGGTGTAGCGAAACACAAAAAAAAAAAAAATATGCAGAAGCTTCAAACGTTAATTGCGTCAAGCTTATCAAAAATTTGCATGACGTGCTTTGAATTTTCTCTCTTTTTTTTTTTTTAAACGACAAGAGTCCTCTGGAAACTGCTGACGTTGATTGCGATAGCTTTACGTTTCGAGGATCAATTCTTGTCAGGGCTCGATTGAACGTATCGAAAATCTGTCGCGATATGGATTTTTTTCTCGGCTTCGAAAAATGTGACGAGTGGCAATTTGTCAAAGATTCCAACAAATGCTGTGAAATACTCGTGCATTGATTACGACATTTTTTTTTTTTTAACTTTATCGGATATTACTTTCATCGTTCGAAATGAGATTTTGAAATTCGTTTTTACAGCGAGGATAAAAACACCTGGCTATTTTAGAGTGAGTTTTTCCACGTTTTTTTCAAAGTTGACGAGTTGACTTTGAGAGCTTTGTGACAAAAGTAGCCAGATTATCGCGTCCCAAAAGTCTTCATCAAATATGTATCTTCGATGCTCTTTTACAAGGCTTCGAAGAACGTTGAGATTTCGTCGCTTTAAGTTCAACACCAGACTCGACAAGCCACTATTTTCAAACCCCGGGAGATCAGCCGAGACCTTCCCTCTTGTTTGCTAAAGCATTAACGTTTGCATCCAGGAATTGGGAAATTCTCGAAGATCCACAAGAGTACATTTCACTCACGCAAGAGAGGCTACGTTTCACTGATTTTCAGTTACATTTACGAAAAAACTCCATAAAAGTAACGTTTGCTTATCGGTGCACGTTTCAACACGCGTTTAAGCAAACTTGATTCAAGATCACCCTTTATGAAAATTGGTAGATTTCGTTTTTGACCGAATTCGAAAAAAGGCGATTTTTATTTTGCGAAAAATTGCGATTTTTAGTTTGCGAAAAATTGCGATTTTTATTTTGCGAAAAATTGCGATTTTTTTGCGAAAAATTGCGATTTTTAGTTTGCGAAAAATTGCGATTTTTATTTTGCGAAAAATTGCGATTTTTATTTTGCGAAAAATTGCGATTTTCATTTGACAGTTTACCCAACTAGCGAATATTGACCCCGTTTTTAGTGATTTTTTGTTTTCGTTTGGTAATACGTACTCCTGTGGAACTAGCTTACAAAATTAGTCAGAATCACTAATGAACTTCAAAGATTCTACGGAACTCTTCAACTCCTCCATGGAATTTCGTTAAACGAAGAGTATTTAGTGGGTCTACTTCTGCTGGCTTATCAACTTGGGTAATTGCTAATCAAAATGAAAAAAAATAAAATAAAACAAACTTTAAAAAACGACTTTTAAAAAAACACGTTAAAAGACGAAAATTAGATTACCAAAATTACTCGATTATGAATTATGTCACATTCTGAGTAATCAATTCATTAATTTGTTTTTTTAATAATGTAAATAATTCATTTTTCAATGTAATGATTTCAACTAACAATATTTTCAATTTTTAGTGTTTTTTTGAGAACCCGGTTTAATTAACTTTTTCTACGGAGATTTTATATCACCACTCTTCATCGCTGTCGATATCCAAATGGACCAATATTCCCAGAGAAGATAAATCGAAACCCTAATGTATCAAAAAAATTCAATATCGATCGTTTGGTCTTTCAGTGCAACGGTCCACATAACAGTGGTTGACGTGAACGAGTACGCGCCACAATTTCTCCAGCCGGCCTATGTGAGTACGGTCGACGAGGGACGATTGTACGAGGAAGTTGTGCGCGTCGAGGCTTCCGATCGTGATTGTACACCGAAATTCGGTGATGTTTGCAAATACGAGATATTAACGGCGGACCAACCGTTCGTGATCGACAACGAGGGAGCGATAAGGAATACCGAGCCGTTGGACTATGAGAGATCGCACAATTACATTTTGAGCGTAGTGGCTTACGACTGCGGAATGAAGCAATCGGCACCAGCAATGGTGACGATAAAGGTCAACAGGGTATGCTCACCGGGTTGGCGAGGAATACCCGAGAGAGTCGATTACGCAGCGGGGGTTGGATCGCAAGCTCTTTTGCCTTCGGCGAAACTCGAACTTTGCGACGCTCCTTGCGTTCTACGTAACATACGCACCGCTCTGACCCTCGCCACCGATCACATAGGTAAAGGTTGCGATCGTGATACCTACGGTGTCCGCAGTCAGCGAAAACTTTGCGGAGCGTCCCTCGACAGCGTCGATCTTCTTCCAACACCCGGACCGAACTCTCCGTGGACTGCTACCCTCTCGCGCGACGAAGGCAGAGAAGCCGATGAAATCTTTGAATTTGATGGCACTAACTCCGCTGCCATCGTACCCACCGATGTTCTCGATCCAAGTCTCGCACAGAAATTCAGTATCGGCGTTTGGGTCAAACATCGTCCTCGACCCCGACAGGATCCTCATGTTAAAGAACACATTCTATGCGCCGCTGATGATCACAGTGAGTTCTTCTTCTGAAAGAAGAAAATCAAATGAAGATTTCGCAGTCGGAAACAGTCACAGTTGCAATGTTTAATAGTTTTTGTTGTATCGATTGAGATTAGGATTGTCTAGCTAGGATAGATTTCGATTTAGACCTGTCGTCGATGCAGGATTGAAGCGGAGCGAAGCGTATGATTCATTTTATCATGAGGAACTTCGGCTTATTTACAATGTTGAATAAAAGACGACTTGACCTCAATTTTTCTCGATTCAGTGGGGAAGGGTTTATAGGTAACACTAGTCCGAGCAATTGCTTAAAACATTTTCAATTTTTATTAAAGTACGGTTATTTGAACCACCTAGTTTCTTGATTCAATTTTTGTACGCGTTGATTTCGGACTTTTCAATTAAACTCCAATATCAGAGCCTGATGTTTCTTGTTGAAAATATGTTGTGATTTGATAGCAAACTTCAATGCGTTAAATACATGGAGTATTAAGAAAAAATTTCAAATACTTGCACAACGAGTTTTCCATTGGTTAATTCGATTTCTTTTTTGTCTACTTACCCTCGACATTTCGTAGAAATCCAAATATTAGTGCAAATCCTGGATCGAAGTTTCGCTGTATTGATAAAAAAAAAAAGAATTATTCAGTACTTATATACCTGCATTATTTGTTCCCAGAAATGAATCGCCATCACTACGCTTTGTTCGTGCGTAACTGCCGTCTGATACTGCTTCTTCGTCGTGACTTCTCTGAGGGTGACCCGAACATCTTCAGGCCTGCGGAATGGCGTTGGAAATTGCCTCAGGTATGCGACGACAAGTGGCATCATTACGCGCTTCAGGTGGATTTCCCTCGAGTGGCGTTGTACATCGACGGCGAGGAGTGGCGAACGGACGAGAAGAATCCGGAGGTGATCGACGATTGGCCGTTGCATCCAGCGAAGGGTATCAATACGACGTTGGTGGTCGGTGCATGTTGGCAAGGTTCGGACAACCGAACGAAGCACAATTTCCGTGGTTATCTGGCGGGTCTATCTGTGCTCGTCGGTCGTAACGAGAAGCCGGAGGTACTTACTTGTCTGCGGAGATGTCAAGAGGGAATCCGCGTACCGCCGATGGATCTTTTGCAGCCGGGTACTCAATTGTTGACAAATTCAGATCTTACGGAGGTACAAATAGACGGTGACAATCGTACGAACGTTGAGACGCTGCTGCGTCGTATCGGATATTCGAATACGAGACGTTTTCCAACCCCGGGCAGACGTAATTTCCGTTTGGACACGACGATACTGTGCGAAGGTCCATCAACGAGGCCTCTCGCCGTGCCATCCGTGCAATCCTACGTGACGGTTTTGCCACCGCCGCGACCCGGAATAACCGTAAACGGAACAGGATTCGTAGCTCGCGAATACGCAGATTTTCGTTTAGGCGTCCGAGTCTTCCCGGATGCCCTCGTAACAGCCGGTTCTGCCGCGAGACTGGACGCTTGCGCGGTAAGCGTTTATCCGAGCTTGAATCCCGATCACGAAACTCTCGGTTTGCCGAGTGACGCTCTTGGACGTACCGCATCGATAACCGCCCGTGTCGATCACGACGGTGTCGTTCTTTCCGGCGCTGATACACCCTACGATTATCAACAACTCATACGTCTCATCACTTACACCAATCGTAAACCCGCTTATTATCTCGATCGCGTCTTCAAGCTGACTTGCTCGGAATTGAGCGGGCGATTCGCCAGTAACGAGTATATTCAAACTCTCGCAGTGATACATCCGAAAGAGAAGCAAACACCGAGTCCTCATTGGTCATCCGATGATCCACCAATCGCAAAGATTCTCGAACCGTTGCCCGGACACGCCCAACTTTCACCCCACCACGCTGATCTACCCGAGGAATACGCGACTACGTCGCTTCGCGATCCTGGACGCGGAATTACCAACACGAGCGGTAGCCACGCCATCACCATCGTTGCCGCAACTTGCATCGGTTTTCTTCTTCTCATGGGCGTCGTTGGAGCCATCAGAGTTCGCGGTGCTGCCAAACAACGTCGTACCGCCGGTGACGAACTCGCCGCTGAAACTGAAATGGCCTGGGACGATTCGGCATTAGCTATAACCGTGAATCCAATGGATCGACTCTCCGAGAATGACTCGTCGCGCCAGAATCAACGCGACGAAGATCTCGATGATTCGGCCAGTTCCGATTCCGAAGACGATTCCTTCAGGGACGACGATCTCGATACAACGGACTGTGAGAACGAGTGCCAAGTTCCAACCGGCAGAAATCGCGGACGTCACAGCACTCCTCACGATCTCGAATGGGATCACCGCGACGTTTAAATATCGTTGTCGAACGGGCGAAACGAGGAAGAAAAACGGCGAATAAAAACGTCATCTCCTTCGTCTTGATCAGGCATTGAGAGAAGCGATAGTTTTGCGAGTATCCGGAGTTAAGTACTCGTCGAACAACAATAATGAAACTTGGTACCAACGCGCTTAACGCGCTATACCATGATCGAGATATTGCGAACACGAGTTTTATCTCTACGTGGGAACATCGCAATATTAAACGAATCCATCGCGAATCGTTCTCATGACTTCGGAAGATACGGCATCGATGAGTACAGCATTTTTTTTTCATATTCGCCGGTTACGATTAGGGAGATGTGGCGTTAAACAAAAAAGAAGTCGGTGTTTCGTGAACACTCTCCAAAACCCGTTTCGCCTTTTTTTTTCTTTTTTTTTTTTCTTTTTTTTTTCGTTTTTATTACTCGTTATCGATCTTTTTTCCGTTCGTTCGAAGGAATGGGAGAACCTAATTTTGAATCGATACGAAGGAAAAAATGAAAATGGTCAAGTTGGGTCAGTGGAATTAGCCGCGTCGTACCGTATCCGTCCTAATAGATGGAAACTTTAGTCTAACGCACTTATATTGTTAGCTGTTAGTATCTCTGCTTGAGCACCAGGTGAAAAAAAAAAAAAACACACACACACAAAAGAAGAAAAAGGTCTACGCGAAGAGGAGAATGCCATTCGACGGATTAACTATCTCTAATGTCGCTCGGGTATCGATCGATCAGGATCGAACATTTGAGGTCGGAAAAAACGCATGATTATAACTCTATCGTCGCCATTGTATTCGATAATATTTTTTTTTCTTCGCTTCGTCCCGTCGTATTGCCGAATTTTCTTCAACATAAGTAGCGTTAATGCTATTTCCATTATGTTTATTTCTATCGAACGATCGTCTCGACAATGCATTTTTCTCAGCCGTTTTGCATTTTCATGGAAAATCTGCGAGTTTTGCAATTCTTGCTACGACGATACGAAAACGGATATGCCATTGCTAATATTACGTCAGCTATCGAAAAGTTAGCTTTTTATCTCAATTCAGCGATTTAAGCTGTATTGCTATTTTTCAATAATTTTGAAAGCTTCCGGCGAGTATCGTTACTCATAGAAACGAGCAAAGTATAGGTTAAATTTCTCTTCGGATCAATTTTCTTTTTTTACACCGATCTTCTACTCTGAGGTTACGGACCCCCAAAAAATGCAGGGAGAGGAATAACTCCTTGTTTTTTTATATTAGAAGAATAGGGAGTGTGGAATATGCTTTTAATCCCGGAAATCGCTTTAAGCCATTGATGATCATTGAATTTATGAATACGCATTTAACTGTGTATATTATCCCTTACGGAAATGATTTCATTCGTATTTGCATCGTATTCGACGGGTAAACTGAGGATATTTAACAAATAGAAAAAGTAAGATCGCACGTGAGCTATAATACGCTGTTATACCGAATCGAGGAAGATTAATGCGTTCGCACGAAATTTTTTACAGCCGAAAAATTTTTGTTGTCTTTTACGAGATTTTCTTTTGTACGATGGATGGAAAATTTAGAGATAGAGAGTGACGAGGATCGTATGAATTTACGGACGATTTGACCTTTTCGTTGTCCAGGATTGTTGAGTAGCGTCATGCCACGATCCAGCACAAATCTCATCGAGGAATCGTAATCGATTGGAAAATCGAAACCACTCGCTCAACTCGCCAATTGTTTTGCGGTTTTTTATGGTCTCTCGATTTCTTTTTTCCGAAACACGTACACACACACACATACACTTTTACACGGTAGAAAAGGCTTTATTGCGAATCATCGTGCGCGAAAAACCAGCGTAAACGAATGCAGCATTGAGTAACGTTTCGTTGACGCGACGAGAGGGTGCGTGTGGACAAAAAACAGTGGCGCTTTTGTCGAAAGGAGAATTACCCAATATTGACGGTTGAGCTAGGTTCCCACGGCCTCCATTTTCAGTCGCTTTCTTCTCGAGCAAAAATAATCTCGTTTTATTCTCACATGTACTCTGATAGGGTGCAATCGATCGTTGATGAATTCGCAATATCGAGCATTGCACTTTTTTTTTATTTTCTCGTAACTTTCTTTTCATTTTTCGAACTTCGAAAATTTATCGTCCGTAGTTTCGTACTAATATTCATTAATTCACGGTAAAGTGATATTTGTTTCTCGAATGTGATCTTGCAAACGTGTTTTCGTGAATTTCGAATACCGATGACTCAGGCCTACAAGCAGACCACCGATCACGTCTCGCCATTGTTATCCATCAACATCGCAACTCTCGTCTCGTTAATACTTTTTTTTTATTCCGAAATAATCGACGAGTCGTTCGTAATTGCTCTCTCAATTTCGAAATGCCATAAAGAGTTCAAAATGATACACTCTTTTCTCTCTTGCCGAAAATTCTCCAAACGGAGAAAAAAAAAGGTGCGAAAAAAAATTTCTTTTTTTTTTTTTGCTTTTCATCGTTCATAATCGTTCATAGTCGAATGAAGGTTCCGAACAGGCCTTCCTTCTTTTTTTACCGAGCGGAAAAGTCTCTCAGTTTTTCGTAAAGTTTTCATCCGGTGAACAAAAATGGCCGCTTCATCGTTGCGAAGAAAATCGGAAATACAAAAAAAAACACACACAATGATAAACAAAACGGAATAAACTCGAAGTAGAACTAAAACATCCGTGGATTCACGAAGGTTTACGATAAGCGATCGCTCGAATTATATACACGTGTATCGTATTTATAAAAAAAATACGACGATCGGTTAGACACATAGTTCTAATGATTTGTGTACGAATATCTATATTAGAAAATACGAGATAATTTATTTTTCCAATGTGCATATCATATCATTTTTTGTCGGGGGAATACAGAGACAAGTACATACACGCATTCGCACGGTCAGACATAACCTAAAAATCGAGAAAAAACGAGTGGTGAAATTGGTGAAAAATTCGAACAAGAGAGCCATAGTTTGCCATCGCGAGCGATAATTCTCTAGCGTAAATGCAAAATTCGTTTCGATCGTTCATAAATTGCTATATCCACACTGTGCCTTTTCATCTTCAACTTTCAACTTTCAATAAAGCATGCGTCAAGGGCATGCCATACGTGCGCTGTTGACGCATGCGTTATTGAAAGTTGAAAGTTGAAGATGAAAAGGCACAGTGTGGACATAGCAACTGTATCTTTGTTTCTTCGTATGTACGTTTAGTTCGAATGAATTTACTCTTCCGTACCGACCGTCCTCGTTTCCTCAAATTTTACAGTATTGTATTTATCTTCTTTCCATTTCGTTTTTTTTTTTTTCTTAATTAGCGAATATATAGAATCGGAAAGGGCGAGATGAGGAATCAAGCTCAAACTTTTTACCGTTTGACGGTTCATTCGTTTACTTATCGACGTCCGCGAAATATTAAAAAAAAAAAAAAAAGAAAAATGAGAAGGCAAATAACAGACGCGAAGACTTTTACTTCGATTAGGAATTTCGATTTAGTTAAGCTCGAAATCACGCCCGCGTACGTGGAAGGCACTTTTTTTTTTTATTTTGTTTCGATGATTTTCGCAACTTTTCTTCGCGTTGTCACAAGAATTGAGAGCCGAACGTATGATAATTATAATTCATGAAAGACAAGTGATGTTTCGACGATTTATTAGAAAATCACATTCAATGAAAACCTCGCGATCTGCCTTCGTAATCACACAGTTAACTAAGATACAAAGAAGAAGAAAAATAGAGAAAAAGAAGAAGAAGAAGAAAAAAAAAACGTAGCGTTATCTTCGGGGTATCACTTCGTATTCGTCGTATCACTTATCAATGTTTTTATTCTCCTGTATTTCTTTTTCGAACCGAAGCCTAGAAAAACCTCCGAAAAAAATTATCGATCACGAAGTTTTATTCCTGAAACAAAAAAAAAAACAAAAGAAAACAGAATTTAAAAAAAGAAGAAAAAAACAGTACTCAAAAAAACAAGAAAAAAAACAGAATTCAAAAAAAGAAGAAAAGAACAGAATTCAAAAAAAGAAGAAAAAAAATAGAATTCAAAAAAAGAAGAAATAAAACGAGAGGGAAGCCTGGCTGCTCCGAAAATTTGACTCTTTCGTTTCGTGCTTCAGCTTGTTACGATATAAAAAAAAACAAAAACATGCGAACAAATAAAAAAAAAAATATCGTACGTACGTCTAACAGCATTTTCCTACCTTTTTACGCAGGAAGAGAAACAAAAAAACGTTTTTGTATGCACCAACGAGCACGAGTTTAAATAAGAGTAAAAAAAAAATTAAATAAAAACAAAAAAAAAACAATTGCGATCGTTAAAGCGTCAACGACCGTCGTATCGCTTCGTTATCGAATCCAAACCCAAACAAACCCAAACAAACAAAATTAATAAAAATTACTCCCCGCAATTGAAAAAAAAAAAAAATAATAATAACCTTTGAACCTTTGCACCGATCAATTCGCAAATTCAAACGTGGAAAACAGAAGAAGAAAAAAAATCGTCAAATTTGCGTGATTATTTCAGAGAGGAAACATACTAATTTATCAGTAATTCCTAAATGACAAAACCAGTCACATTTCGATAATTTGTGACTCTTATAATCTGTGCACTTTCGAGGATTCTCGGAGAATAACGTCTCCGTTGGCAAAGTGAGAAACATAACAGCAACAGAAAATGAAGAAAGATTTTGAGTATCGTTGAAAAAAATGCAGTAGAATAATCTACATAGGTGTCTAAGCCAGAAAGAACATGTACTTAAACGAGTAATCATGCAAAGACTATAGAAGAAAAAAAACATCCGTTTAGATTATACTAAATATTATTACATTATATACATATACATGGATATATACAACATGTCCCAAAATTCAACGATAAGCCAATACTGGAGGATAGAATTGCCCATGACTACTCGGGAAAAAAAAGAAAAAAATATATATCTAAATTTTTTTTAAGTTATAAAAAAAAATAAAAAATTCTTTGCTCTTGAAGAATTTCTTTTCTTTTGAAGAATTTTTTCTTTTTTTATATAGTTATAAAGTTTATATAGTTATAAATATATTAAAAAAAAGGAAAAATTCTTCGAAAGAAGAGAAATTCTTCTTTTTTTTTAAGTTATAAAAAAAATAAAAATTCTTTTCTCTTGAAGAATATCTTTTCTTTTGAAGAATTTTTTCTTTTTTTTATATAGTTATAACTATATAAAAAAAAGAAAAAATTCTT
>JAPYZJ010003314.1:0-21335 GCA_030522765.1 Ophioninae sp. B BG-2022a | reverse complement strand
AGGAAAGAACAGAACGATAGAAAAGGAGAAAAAAAAAAAAAAAAAAAAAAAAAAAAAAAAAGAACTAGAAAAGGGAAGCCCGAAAGTTGGCTTGCGCAACGGTTCCCCGATTGGAAAAACACTGCGACGTGATGGTACGGTAGAAAGGTGAACAGAACAGGAGGAAGCCGAAGAGAAGAAAAGAGAAAAAAAATCCCGAGGGTACGGAGAGTCCTTGGTTGGGAAAGGGCAAATTCTTTATCTCGATACAGAGTTTACACGTACTTTCGTATATTTTAGGCTGGTGTGTACTGTACACGTGTATTTGCGTACAATAGGGAGTTACGTATATTCTCGGTAGAGGAAAAATTCTACATTGAATAAAGTGGAAAAAGGGTTGAAGTCACCACAGAGAGATCTTTGGACCGATACGAAAGACCAGAGGAAAAGTGAATGTGGGAATCGAGTTTGCTTTCTTCTTTCTTCTATATTCTTTCTCCTCATACCCAATACCCGCTATTCCCGCGTTTTCAAATTTATAGATTCGTCCCTCGGCCCATCCCTTACCATAAATCCACGTAGAACGCTTTCATTCTCGGGTGTATGCGTTCTCGTACGTGTGCAATTCGCGATACACGCGGCAGACAATAGCGGAAAAAGAATACCGTGGAGAAGAGTGGTTCCTATGCAACCTGTAACGAGTTCGAAACTCCCTTCGTCTCTCCCTCCTCCCTCCCCCCTGGACGTCTCTCTCTCGTTATTCTCTTCGTGTTCATCCATTTTTAACGTACTTTTCCTCGTCTATCCAGATGGCCTCCGAGCGTCGTGTTGAACTTTCCAACGATGGAATGCAACGATTTTTTTTTCCTTTTGTTGTCAATTTTATTGTCAAAATTTTGCCTCACATGTGTCATTTAGATTGCCCATGGAAACGAGATCAAAAAACGCTTTTCGATTACGATTTTTTATTCGAGACTGAAATATCAAGTGTTTAGGTTTAGTGAGGATCTTTAACAATGTTTTAGCGATTGTCGTAGTCGGGTCAAAAAGACGATGCTTAGTATTAGGCTTTTTCATTGATGAGGCAGTTGATGTCTATTGGATATAAGACGAATAATGTTATTAGAGTACTTCAACGAATTTATCGAACTCGACCCTCATTGTAAAAGCTTTGATGGCAGCGAAGAATGGTTACCTGTTTTAGCCTATGTTGGACCAGAATAAAAGCTGCAAGTTGCAGATTTGTGGCTCTCAACAAAGCGACACGAGACCCGGAAATAAGACATTTTGGATTTCTCGCGACAATGGATTAATCAATCACTTATTCGATGCAAAAATGATTTTTTTATCAGGAATTTCTCAGTCCCAGTTCATCAGTACATTACTTAGTTCACGATTCACTATTCATCCCGTGGTAACAAGTTATCAATAATTTTCTCAAAATTTGAGAAAATCTCGCGCATCAAGCTCTTGATTCATAAATATTACACCGGCACGACAAATTTCATCCCGACTGGTTGCAAATCCAGAAGAAATAGTTTCCCGTAGAAATAGTTTATTTATTTAAGAAATAGTTTTAAAAATGAAAAAAAAAACGAATATTTCCAACAGTTGTTGACAGTGCTGTGTGAAGCATCACACGTGTCAACGACATATGCGCGTCGAACATTCTTCCGTTTGCAACAATTGAACACGAGTCTGCATCGTGCTGAACGCGGTCGATGGGATCCTCGACCGAAAACGCAGAATTGAGGGAAGCTAAGTGACAGAGACGAGAGAGGTTGGGAGAAGGCTGGGAAGAGAGAGAATGATGAGGCCCTATGTAAGATGAGGTTGGCTGCTGCGGAAAACAGTGTTTTCATGAAGACTAGTCTCGGATCGTCTGTGTATGTTCACATATATGGTTTTATACATATATGTATATATATAAACACATGGTGGAAAGAAAGCAGCAATAATGGAGAAAAAAGAGAAAAGTGAGGTTGCGGAAGAAATGGGCTGTGAGGGCTCGAGTATTCGGACATCGAGGGTGGCAAAACCCCGAGGCTGTACAAAGTTTTGCCAACTCTTCCGAGGCCACCATTTCCTCGTCTCTTTTTCTCCGATCGTCTGTACGACTCGGGAAGCGAGTGAAAGAGTTGATGAGAGAAAGAACGCGGAATTCCTATGTGTACGATACATATACTCATGGAGAGCTACACACATCGATCGCTAATAGCCAAAACGGCGCGAGTCCTGTTATTTGGGAGGTGAAGTGATGTGGAACGCGTCTCTTTTACTCGACAGAGGGGGTTGATGTAGTCGAGAAAGTTCCGTAAGGAGGTTCGCCAGGCTTGAAACTTCTCAAAGAGGAAGGTTACTTCGTAACGTCTGGTCTCTCGTTATACAACAGCTCAACCGCGTTGCTGTCTTTGGATCCTGCTGGTTCTACATGTTTGAAGATATATCTATATATATATATATGTATATATGTGCCAGAGGTTTCTTCTTACTCCCTTCATTATTTGTTCTCTTTTCCCTCCAGCAAACCTAAAACAACGAGCGAAACCGATTTTCCCTCGCTCACCGCCGGTAAGAGGAGAGAACAAAAAACGCCCAACTTTTTCCCCAAAGCATCTCTCGGAGCACTCCGCTGTCTCGGTAGCTCCAACGCCGAAAGAATTTACCACCGTTGAGCACGATACACTGACAACAAATTTTTATTAGTCTTGCCAAGATAATCCCTGTATTCGCCTATTGAGCAAGCTTGGATATCTTAAACGGATGTTTTTGGCGAGACTTTCCAACTTACCTCCAGTCGTTACTGTTACGAAACGAGAAATGGATATAGGGAAATTCTGAATGCTAGGGAAATTTTATTATCGAGTTTGTTTGGGTTTTGCTTCAATTTGAAAAAAAAAAGATCGACTTGCCATTTTGAGTCGGCTTTAGTAGTAATTCGAGTTAAGAGGGCTTTTGTGGAACCCATTTTTTGAGCGGTTATAGCTTGGTTGCTCCACCGTCTTCAACTGTTCAGTGGAAAGCTGATACTTCTGGATCCTTAATACCCTTGAGTGAAAAGTCTTTCTACCGGAGAATTAGAATAATTCGTGGCCTTTTATACAGGTTTTACACAGTTTTCTCGTAACGTAGTTTTGACCCCAAATACGGTAGAGTGCAGTCGAAATGCCCGTGGAGGCAATGGAGTTGGGACAGACCAACGAACTGTAGGGAGGGACTGATAGGAAAAGGTTTAACTGAAAAAGTATTACGTCACAATCCTCAAGGAAGAGACTTGAAAACTTAGGGAATAAAAAAAAAACAATTATTTGTAAAAATGAGTATACAAGATCACAGGTTTCCTGTGAAGTCGAGAAACGAAAAATATTAACGTGACGTTTAAACTTTGGATTTTTTTCTAGTATCCAAATATGGGAATCGACATTTGCGAACTCGTTTTGGGAATATTCAATAAAAATCCTAAAATACGTTGACCCCGAAGTTAAATGAATTTTTCATAATCATTAATTTTTCAATCTACGAAACGAAAATTAGGTGACCTGAAATCGTGCTTTTTACCGCCAACGAATAACGCCAAAAATTGGCGCTACTCTTTCCTCGTCGTATCTCGCCCATCGAGTTTCGCGTGTTCATAAATGAATGATTCAGGGTCGATTAGCCGTGCTCATAAGTTGTGGAAAAAGAAGAGTACGACGCGGGGTGAATTATGGTTATTATAGCTGATATTGGATTCCGCGGTTTGAGAGAAGAAGACGAGACCAGTGGTCGTTAACAGTTATTGAGAGGTAGAGGATGCTAAAACTCGTGGTTGGACTGTTTGTGCTCGGACATAGAAGACGAGGCTGCGGTGAGGAACGAGAACCCTGGGGCCCGATCCTGAACATACACCGAGAGAGTTTAACGCTTCTCTGGAAAAGGTACGGTTGCTCAGGAAATGCCCTCCCTCCCGCTCTCTTTCTCTACCCTCCCTTTAAATGCCTAGTCCATAGAACGGGTTGCAAAGTTTTGCTGGCTCGAGAGAGAGAGAGAGAGAGAGAGAGAGAGGGTGAGTCAGTGAATCGAGGAAAGACTGCTCCCAATCGTGTGCATGTAGACCGGAAGTCCTTGTAACTTATGAGAAGCATGTTTCCGGTACCACTTGCCGTCCCTTGTAAGAATTCTCATTCGTAGTCACCACTCTTCCTAGCTTTCTTGTTATCATTATTTCAGAAAGTTTCCATTAATTTGTTATAAAAATGTCTCTAACTTCCGGTACGATTTCGTCAAGATTTTATAACGCTAATTATTTTTTCAAAAAGTGTACATTTAAAAATGTACAATTACAATTTACGTTTTTATCTAAACTGTTACAATTGTTTAAGGGGGAAAATAAATTTCGAGAAATGAATTTCTCTCGCTCGTCCCGTCATTGGAACTCGTCATTCGACGAATAAACCGTAATCAATGTCTTAATCCCAGAAAAGATAATCGAAAATGCGAATGAGAATCGCTGAAAGTTCGCTTTCTAATTTCGGTAAATGACTTTTCCTAGCCTTGATAGTTATTACCATCGGGCGCGATTTTTCAATTTATTTTCCAGTCGAAAGTTGGAGAGTTAGCTCGCGCCAAGTAAATTCCCCAATCGACGCGGGGTATTTAAATTTCGCTCGCGGGATTCTCACCATCCTTTCATCTCCCTCTCCGTCTCGAGATTCAAAGGAGAAAATACCGAGCTCCTTGCAAACTACTTTTCACCCGCAAAAAGTGGTCCGCTCGTCGAATAGATGTGAACAAAGAAAAAAAGAAAAAAGAGAAAAAAGAAGAAAAAGAAGAAAACTTAGAAAAACAAATTTCGCGTATGCGCTAATAACTGGTGAGAACCACAGTCTAAATACACGTGTGTGTGTGTGTATATGTGCGCCAGTGTATTCAGGTAATAAGAAAAACTTTTCTTATCCGTTCGAGCCGATAGAAGCAGAAGGAACTTTCGTAAGTACTCGCGGGGCTCGAGAAACCAGATTTTTTCCCTCGGTAAAAAAAAAAGCACTCTTCACTCCTGATATACACCGTCTCAACGCGAGAATGCTTTTAATATTGGTGAACGCACGTTTTTTTTTTCTTTCGCTTCTCGAATTTGTTGATTTTTTCTTCCCTTTCTTATTTCTCCTCGACGAAGCTCTTTTATCGACATTTTGGTGTGCTCGTCGATCTTCGAACGACGTCAACGGTATCCCTCCCATCCGTATATCCATCGTTTGTTAGCCATCCCCCCTTTTCCCTCCTTTTCTCCTACCGCCCTCACCTTCGAGGAAGCTTTTGCTCTTGCGCGAGTTTCCCATGGATGTGAGAAATCCGAGAGAGAAACTCTGCACCGCGAACGTGCTATGCATGCGTGATGAGTCAGCTCGAGCTACGTTAGCTCGGTTTGCTCGTGTAGTCTTTTTGCTGTACGGGACAGAAATAAAGAAAGAGAGAGAGAGAAAGTGAGAAAGGAGAGAAAAAAAGTGATAAAGGAGAGAGAGAGTGATAGGGAGGAAATGGGAAAGAGAGAAGAGCTAACCCTCCCAGTGTTTCAAGCCCCTTTTTATTTCGTATCTCTAGATTTGGGTGTGAGCTGCAGTAGAGGTATTTCGAGTTTAGTCAGCCGGCGAATCAGAGCCACGTCGTTGAACCGACCAGAACGGAGTCGAAGTCAAAGAACAGAGAGAAAGGGAGAAAGAGAGAGAGAGAGAGAGAGAGAGAATTATGGGGTGGAAAATAAAAAAACGAGAGTGGAAAGATTGGGGTAAAAAAATAGAGAGAGAGATAAATGAAAGTGAGAGGGAAAAAAATGTTCTAGGGTAAAAATCGCCTGGATTTTTCGGCGATACCTACCATCGCGGAACTAAAAAACGCTGCTTTGTTTTTCGGACGGTCGTCATGTGCAAGGCTATTCGTAGTGACGGTGCAACGATACAGTAAAAAATTAAGCAACATGCCCGGCACGCAAACAAAACCGGAGTCCGTCACGTCCGGTGAACTCGCGATCGCTAGTTTTCGAAAAACGCGACCTCTCCTCGTACGCAGATTACCTTTGGCACATAGCGATCCGAGTCTTCGACCCGTTGAATTTCATATCGTTTTATCGTGACGCGTGAGCATCGCCTGTATGTATTCCTTCGCACGTATCCACGTCAAAATATTTTTTTTAAATAACCGCTTTTTTTTCCCTCTCGCGTAACCGGCGTTTCGGGTCATTGGGATTGACCGACAGAACTCTACATTCGCGTAGATAGGTTGACGTTGAAGTTTCCATCGTTCGGATCCAAGGATAATCTTTTTTTTTTTCTTTCTGATTTCTTTTGCGTAATTTTACCTGTGAAAAATTATACAAATAGTTTTTACGATTTCTATTTAGCGATTTGGAATAACATTTGATGGCAGTGCGATTTGAATTTAATTCGGTTTTGAATAATTTAGTTATTGATTAGTTTGAAAAGAAATAATAAATTCGTACTATAAAACTTTGTTTAACGACAGCTTATTGATGGAGTCGGCCACAATGCTTCGCTTGTCTTTAATTATCTCCGGATTCAGTCTCGTATAACTTCATGCGTAATTTTTTATAATTTTTACAAATACTTATTACCATTCGGAAGATTTTAAGTTTTCTTAATTAATCCTTGTTTTTTTTAAATAAATGTGAGAATTTTCTGTAAAGTTTTCCGTGAACGACTCTAATAAAAAAAAGAAATTAAAAAACAAAAATCGTAGGTTTCAAACGGTGGAAACTTCAACCCCATTAGATAGGTGTTTGCGATCAAGAACACGAGAGGCGATAAATATACATATACCTAGATAGATCCTCTCTAACTATTCAAACTTTTGTTCTTTTCAACATCAAACAAGATTACCATCGACCCAAACAAACAAACCAAATTGGGTTGGGGTTTATTTGGGAATTCCACCAAAATGACGTGCTATCATTGACGTACACGTACGTTTACTTTAGCAACCACAAAAAGCGATTAGAAGCCTTCCGGTTGTATCCCTCCATTGGATCAACATCAAAAGCTTTTGATCGAGCTTCCGTTTCGCGTTTGGCCAGTCGACAAAAAATGACGCGTCGTCGTCGTAACGAATATTCTTTTTCACTATTTTTTATTAAACTATCCTAAAAATCAAAAAGAATACTTCGGGCGATTTTTCCCATCAGCTTCAAAACCTTTTGGTGCAACTTCCAAACAATTCCTCTTTGACAGCACCGAGCGTTGCATTTTTTTTTCCGTTCGCTGCTCATCCACTCCGTAAAGAGTCATCATCTATCTAACTGTGCGATTAATAGTGGAAGAGCTTTGAAAAGCCGTTTTATCTTTTGATGGGCACGTACGACCATCAACACTCACATCCGGTGCTCCACAGGAGTGAAAACGCAACGAACCTTTCCGCGTACGAGCCTCGAAGGGGTTCCACTTATTCGCGCTCTCTGAATCTGTCGCGTCCAGGATGAATTATACGCGATCTCATCTATACGTCCAAAGTGTATTCCTACGTGTGTATGTGTGTACATATCTGCGTCTTTACGGGAGGACTATCCGTTACAACCAGCCGAACGTGTCCAAACATTTGCCTATCCAGGAGCACGTGGTCCTTTGAGACTCGTTGAGCAAGAGCTAACTCGACGAATCTCTCCCCCCTTCCCTCGTCCCCTTTCCTAACTCTTTGCTCGTTCTTGTTGAAAAGGGCTTTCGAGAACGTCGCGTTCCAACATCCTACCTTCATGATACGCGTTGAAACCCCATCTGAAAAGTTCCAAATTAACTCCTGTGCTTGCCATTCCTACACGTATATACGACGATTTCGACTTTTCTGAGTTGGGCCATGGTTATGCAACGAGCATGGCCATCAATTAACCCATCTCGAAACGAGTCATCCGACAGCCAATTAAAACGATAAATCCTTTTTCGTAACCGGATCTCCCATCAGGTAAATACTGTAAAACCGCATGTAACGAAAGCACCGGTAAACGCTGACAGCGTGGACCGTAGACGTCATCAGTACCTAATAGGTACTACTTGGGTTTCGAGCAAATGGTACAAACGAGAGGAATGCTTGTCCGATTATTCCCAGCAATGCGGAGAGTTCTGTATAAGGAAACGGAAAAGGGATGGGGACTGAGAACTGCTGGCGAAAATTCTCCCGCAAGAGAATTTACGGACGGGAGGGATGTCAGATCGTACAGAACGTTGGACTCTCCGAACGTATTTATTTTACGGTGGAATTCACGAGTGGTGAACTTGCGCATTGTTTTCTCCCTGGTCCGAAAAGTCGAAAGAGGCATTTGTAACTCGGGTCCACGATAAAGAGTACTACAGTGATAGATAATGCAAATGAAACTGAATTCAGTTAATCCACGATGCAAAGGTTTCTCGCAAACTTTCGTCAATTGCGATGCAATTGGGTCGATTGAAATGTAAGTTTTTTTTTTACGTCACGTTGAAGTTTGCATTGTTGGGAAGCAACGAAAGTTCGTTTTTTTTTTTAATTATTCAATCATTTTTACCGGGTATCTTGGTCGTCCATATCACTCCAATGTTCCTATCATTTTTTTTTATACGAACGTGTGCGACGAAACTCGAAAATTATTTGCGGGTAGAAATCGAAAAAATCCTCGTGCATAGGAGACGATACAGACTGGGAGCCTTTACTATTAACAAGTAGCCAAGTCGACCCCACCACTAATAATCGCTTGGCATCTCTTGGAGAACTTTAACCTGATTTTCGAATACCTTTCAAAAATGTACATTCCTTATTTTTCAAAAGTGCTTTGGATCGTAGAGAAGATAAATACAAAAGGTATTTTTAGGTTTTATCATTTACATTTTTTTGCATTCCTTCAAAGAAAACTTTTTTGCATTTCCTCGAAAACTAAACAATACGAATGTACTAAAATAAAAAAACGATTCTGCCTGAGAGGGTTGGAAGGAAGAAAGGATTGTCGGGGAGCGAAAGAGCCCAACTTATCCACTAATTTCCAGATGTCACTTTTCTTCTCCACTCGAATAGTGAGTTCGAAATTATTGATGCGTTCAGATGACGAGTTACGGAGATGGGCACATATATAATCGAGATGAAAGTTTCGAAGGAGTCTGCAATGGATTCGTAGTCACAGTTGTGAAATACGAGTGAAACTCCGAGACTCATTGACGTTCCTGAAGTGTTCTGCTAGTCGACTATGAGACAGCCGGCGTTTATACACACGCGTATCACCGCATGCATATCGGAGTGACGAATACAGATGACGAAATAGCAGTCGAGATATACAATGGATAGTGTTACAAAATAGTGAATTTCACCAACTTGAGGATGAGGTCGAATTCCTGATGAGAATGTTTCCGTGCTCCCGTCTCCACGAAACTTTCGGCGTTGGCCTTCCGGTTGCTTGACAGCTCAGTGTCGCGTTGTCACCCTCCGCTACTGCCAGATCGTTGCTCGTCTCACCCCCGTTAATTATGTCCGGCGGTACTGGCGCACGTGCGAGTAACAAAAGTTCAAGCGTTCTATACATAACGTATGATTCCAACGGGTAGTAGAAGTAACAATGGGTGACTGATAATTCGCACGAAAATCCTCATACTTTTGACGTTAGTACGAACGAAAATGAACTTCATTCGGACAGCAGTGTTTTGTCGGTGCGCTGGAGGGTATTAATTAGATACACGTATGTCTAATCAAAATTTGTTATTTAGTTTGTTATTTACCGTCGTTTTCACGATTCACTGCAATTTGCGAAGGGACATCGAAACTTTGGGTTTTCGTGACAGTTTCGTACAAGAATTGGCAGTTTTAGCTGCTGTCAATATTTACCACTATTTTTGCAATTATTCTTTCCAAAATGAAAAAATAATTCGATTTTCAAGCGAATTTAATCCTATGTGGTCGAAAGCTTTAATAAATTTAACCCAGCGAGAGTATGGTGAAAAAAATGTAACAAGGAGTGTGTAGCAGGGTTTTGCATACCCTTTTACCAAATTGGCTGTAAAACTGGATTTCTAAGAAAAAAACATCATTTTAATTAATTTTTATATTTTACATTACTGGAAACAAGTTACAATGAATTTTCGACGACATTCAATGACAACGTGGGTATGACATACCCTGCCACGTTCTCGCCCGGTTAATTTAATTTCTCTGAGAACTCATACATAATTATCCCATAAATCGACCGAAACAGTGGAATCACGAAGCATAAGGGACCATAGTGTTTCGTCATTTTTACGATTTTCGAAGGTTCCCGCACCGGGAAATTGACTTCTACGACTATTTGAAAATTCCAAAGCTACAGTTGTTAAAACCGGGGACTCCAACCGCAAAGGGTTTAAAAACCGTAATTGTAAACGAAATGTGAAGTAAATTGGCGTTAAACGCTCCTTACCGAGTATGTCGAGACATCCAAGCGCCGAGATCATTGGGCTCGTGTTAATTTGACACATGTAACAACCCCTGTCGGATTCCTTGAGGTGACGAATGTGCAATTGCCATGTGCCATTTACCGTGTCCTCCGCAGCGTGGCTACTTCCGGTAACACCGTGCTGATTCGACGTGATCCCTCTGCCGGTGTTACCCGCTGTTGCTATCGCGTTGGACGAGCTTGAACCACTTCCAGACTCGAAAGACACCGTGATCCGTGCATTATGCGTCACCGTACGGGTGTGCATCGATAGAATCGTTTGATCCGAGGCTCGAAGCCAACCTACCTGAAATTTCTGTTCACCCAATATTTCTCATTATTTATATCAACAATCGACCGGAGTTTCATTAATAAAGAGGAAATCTCATTCAGTCAACATCCGTCTAATGACGTTCGGTTGCTGATGATTGTATGGTCATGTCTATAACGTCGGGGCTTTTATACAGTTTCAATTTTCGTTCTCATTCGTGATACTCATTAGGAAGTAGTACTTAATCCGTAGGGATAAATCTCCTCGTATAATGCCTTTAGAGAATGTACAATTCTCCGTATTAGAAGGAATGTTAATTATCGGACGCTGCAGTCACTGTGTTTGAATTATTTGCATTATTGGTTCTCTCTGATAACGTAATTACCTCTGCTGATATCTGAGAGGCCAAATTCGAAATGATTGTTTTGGGAATAAAATTTAGAGATATCACTATATTTTATAGTTATATTTATATACGTCTGAAGTATAAATCATTATTTGTAATGTTACATTTGTTTGAAGAATTTTTCTACGTTAATGTTTCATAAAATTAGTAAATCAATAAAAAAGATTGAGAGTCGGTAAATAACGCTATATGTGCTCTACATGTGTAAAAAATTGCAAATAGATAAACCGAGTGGTTTCTGATAAAAATACAGACACGATTCGCAAAATTTGTCATGCATCGGTACATGTTCACTGATGTCAGCAGGCACTCAGATTTTTGTACCAGGGCTATATAGGATACCTTTTTTAACTTCGGAGGACGTGTTGAGCGGATATGTCATCGGTTTTTAATAAATATATTTTTCTGACCAGTCACATTGGAATACGTTTTAAAAAAAGTGGAGCATTATAATTAGAGATGTTTCTTATTTCCTATTATAGATATCGGGATCCAGAAGTAATGACATGATCATTAGATCGAAGTGTGAGTCCAATTTGATACACTGTCGATGACCCTATTTATGTTTCATTTACAATATCCTTCAATTTGTCTTGTCGTTTACGTTTCACTCATTTCTACTGGTGAGTTTTCGGTTGAACTCTCTTTTCAAACATATCGTACAATATCAACGCCAATCTTTGCAGAAATCGATTTAGTGCCTTGGTTGGATTGGTTGAGAATTTCCATAACTGTTTTAGGGCCCTAAACGTAACCTTTCGTGGGCCCTCAGTGGCAGGTCGCACTTTATATGCCAAGGGTCATTAAAAGCAGAATAATGAAGGCCTTCAGGGTTGCCTGAGCAACGCTCCATGGTAATCATGGTGACCCAATAAGTTATCTCTTTTAATGAATATGCGAACATCTATGCTTCGGAAAAATTATATTTTCCTATGAAGAATATTCAAAGGGAATTAGTTACTATAAAGGTATCAAAAATACCGAATGGAATTGGCCAATCCTATGGCCCGGTACTGCCCCATAAATAAAGGCAATACGACTAGAAGGTATTTCATGTTTAGAAAGATTCGTAAATCAAAAACATAAAGAACTTTTCAATGCCCCCAAACTTTTATCCTACTTTTACTGATTATCAAGCAATGGAGTTCAGTAATTAAAATACTAGAAACAATTTTAAATATCAATTTCCATTACATGTCAATGTACTTGAAAAATGGATAGTACAAAGCATTATTTTTAATAACGATTTTTCCCTGTTCTGGATCGATGATAACTGTTGATAGTACCTATTCTCCAAAGACATGAAACTATCGCAGGAACATTCTGAGAAACTAATTGAATAACTTTATCATTTGAATTTGGGATATCGCTAATAGCTTTGCCCGAGTATCATTGGTATCACAGTCCCCTGTCATGGCTTGTAGTCAAGAATGGATGACATTCGAATTATTCCCAAGGGATAATGCTTTCTCAATGTAATACCGCATTAGGTATCTGGGATAATGGGGGAACATTTGGAGCAGAGAATGAGGGAACATCACCTCTGGTATATCGTTAGTACGGTACAATCTCTTGTTCGGCCTGGATTTCGTATGTCCCAGTGTTCCAAAACAACAATTTCTCAAATTTTCAACTGTTGCTAAAAAATTTTGGCGATGCCAAAAATATATTCGTCCAGTGATATCTTAACTCGAGCTATCATTAAAAAGTGCCATTGGAAACTTAAAACAGCCATTTGTTTCGGATCTGGAACTTCTTTGTTCGTTCACGAAGACTTGTTCGTGACTTTTGAACATTGGATTATACGCTCCGTTACTTCTTTCTCAACTTCGATAAAGTGAGATTTTGAAATAGAGTAAAAGCTCCGCTTGGCGAATCGTACCTCTCCGGTACATCTGAGATTATCCAAAAAGTGTGTTAACCGGAAGTCGCAATTATAAACCGGCGTAGTCGGTGTCAGACTGAAACTTCGTTTAAGCAAAGTTCTCAACTGAGCTGGCCAGCTCGACGACAGAGGAGGACCGTTTTACGTCGTTACCTCTCCAACTTGACTCGGACTACACTCGTAGCGTTCAACGCTGCTGAGAACAATTTATTCATGCGCGATACACTCCGAAACCACGTAAATAGCCGTCAACCGCTGCACAGATTTAACACGCCAACGGCTATTCCATGATAACTGCGTTAGTTCAATGCATGATCAACACGGCCCAAATCTACTAATGGTATTCAACCTCGGGAATACGTATTTGCTGGTTGAAACCTCGAGAGACCCACTGTGCGACCGCAAGTACGAAAAGCAGATTGAAAGAACGAGAGAAAGAGGAAAAAGAAAGGGACCGAGAAACGGAAGATTATATCGATGAAAAAGCAATGTCGGTTTTCAGTACTATCCTCGTAAGGCCCAACGACCTAATTTAAGGACGAAAATATTTTGACACTCCAGCCTAAGGCAGATTTAAAAATCATAAAATTACGGCTCAGCGACCTAAAATTATGACATGATATTTCGAGTGTTTTTTGCTTTAAATAATCATGCTATTTTAGATCTGCCATCAAAACATTATTATCATATTTTTTGCATGAAATACTTGGGCATGAAATTTAGGTTGGGCTTTTCGAGGCTATCATTGTTATAAATTTCTTTTATAATTTTTCGTCAACTAAATGAACTCTCTGGATCAATACCTGGATCACCAGTAGTCTGATGATGCCATAAAAAAGTCAAAAGTGTTTTTCACTTTATCTCACGCATTTTCGTATTTTTTCTTAAATAACTTTTTATCCAATGTTAATATCTTATTCGTACTTCCATATTCTTACTCAGGAGATTCCAACTATTCCATTTTACTGTTACATTTTTATATCGAAGGAAAAGCAATGCCTGTTTTCAGTTTTATAATTTTTATCCATTTTTTAAAATGATTTTTCGTCAACTAAATTAACTCTGTGGATCAACACTTGAATCACCAGTGGTCTGATGATGCCCTAAAAAAGTCAAAAGTATTTTTCACTTTATCTCACGCATTTTCGGTATTTTTTCTTAAATAACTTTTTACCTAATGTTACTATCTCATTCGTACTTCCATATTCTTACTCGGGAGATTCTGACGATTCCATTTTACTACCAATACGACAAAATCAAATACTGTGAATCAGTTCATGACGTCACATAAACATTTTTTCCAAATCAACTGTTGGCTACTTCCATAACTCTGAAGACTTTATACTAGAAAATGAAGAAGTTTACTGAAAAAAGTATTCGCAAAACTTGGCCCACTTTACAGTCTGCAAAGAGCCATTTCGCCAAATCCAAAATGTCGGATTCTCTATTGACGAGGACCCCGAGAAACTACCCAATAGTGGTGTGTATTAAGAGCGGGTGAAACGGTTGGTAACCATCACTGGGGATGGTTGTCGACTGCAACTGATGTGTTTGAAGCGAGCGTTGGCCTAGAAGAGGTCAGTATGAGAGAATCGCCATGACAAGTTGATTTTGCAGCCCGACATCACCAGGCCGCGTTTCCAACCAGTTGTAAAGTACTTGGAAGGAGTGGACTGGGAAATCCTGTTCCACCCGACATATTCCCCAGACAGAACTCCCTACTATTAGCATTTGTTGCGGTCGATGCAGTCAGGGCTCATAGATTAGTACTTTGTTTCATACGAAGTCGAAAAATTGTTAAATTACTAGAAAACCTCTGAACATTCCGAGTTCTTCCTGCCTTTGTTGGCGATTTCTTAGTCGATGTAGATGAGTGAGTGTAAAATTGATGTTTCAAGAGTATCAGTATCTCATAGTTTCATTGGAGCAGTTATGGCATCTGACGTAGTTCTAGAATTAAAAAAAAATTGTTTTACATTGATATTTCGTATTTCTAACGATTGTTGTATAGTTCTAACTATTCAAGGACATATAGAAAATCGATATAATCTCACAAATTTTTAAACCCATTTTCCTGAAAGACTTTTACATATTTTTTATAAAACCTAGCATCCAACTTTGTAGAATAGGTAGACGCAGAAGTTGGTTGTTTTATTGAACGTTAAAAATATTTTATCTATGAGAAATCTCGATCCAGCATCAGCTTTTTTATGTCACGTGACAGCCGAAATATAAACTTTGAAAATTTTCAATAAAAACTTGAAAAATTTGGTACGACGATTAAAAATGTATCTTTGAAGATCTGCCAGGTCATGATTGAAAAACGAGCATGACGATCGATGTTACATTTAATTTATTTTAATTAGCTTAAGGGCTATGGAATCGATTAATTGATTGGGTCTAAATGATGCAACGTATAATTCCCGAAAGTACCTTCGTTAGTGATGTCCGTTGTGCTATGATTATGACACAAGAAATCGAATGACTTATATGGAGCAAGATTGTAGGTTCGATTCAATGTATATAGCAGATAAGCTATTGCCAACGTTGAACATCACTGCACATGTTCGGGGATTGACGGATTATAATATTAAATCATCGAGGCAGGTCTCTGCAAACCTGAGCTCACATCAACCTTATGAAATATTCTATGTGTTTAGTAAAGCGATGCTTCACGTCTACGTATCTCTTGTAAGCATAAAAGCGCGTATGTGGCCGCGTGTATACACATGGTATTCACGACCGACATATCGATATCCTACTTAGAATCTCAAAATGATGATAAAGGAAATATTGCGTTGCCAACGTTAAAGTATTACTGTATGCATATTAAAAAATCGCAAAAATTCTCAAACATTTCAGAAATTTTAGTCCTTGGTGTCATTTATTTTGGAATTTTTTTACTAAACGATTTAGTAGTTAAAATGAATTATTTTATACTTTTGCACTAAATAATTTAGTAATTAAAAAGATATGAATTTTACACCGTCACTTATGGGGAAAGAGGTTCCGCAAACGTCAATGGTTGCCAAACGAATTGAACTAAATCGTTGCGAATTTTGAAAATATAATAAAATTAACATTCAGGATGGGGTGATTGATTAGGCTAAATTTCACATTAATAGACTGTGATTTCGCGTTTGGCAGTCAATTTATAAAATATTGAAAGATTTATTTAAACGATGAATTAATCAGCAGTCATTGGAAAACTCAATGAGTCTTTAACTATATATCGAAATTTTTTGTAATAATTGATAATAACTATATTATCTAAACGCATAAATAAATTGAAAAATTGAATTTTTTGCTGACCGACAAAATCTCAGACGAGCACAAAACATCGTCGAATTTTACTCCACTTATTATTTAAAGTAAAAAAATTTAAGTTTCGAAATATTAATGAATTACTAAATTAGCTATTCGTAAGGCTAAAGCTGTACAATACGATTCTACATATCCACGGTTCTGCACGGAATGACTTTTGAAGCTATTACTGAAACGGGCCATCCAGCAATGCCGTGCGTAAGAATTAACTTCACATCAGCCTCAAACCTACCACATTACCTCAATCTCCTACTACAGTGAAGATTAAATTACCGTATTCCAAGGTAAAAATAAATCCGAAACTTTGAATAAATGATTTAGCCTATTTTCTGAATAATCATTACTTTTTATTTCCCCTAAAAAATGGATGACGCTTCACGCCCAAAAATTCAAGTTCAAAAATGACTAAAACTTTAGCAGAGATCATTAATCAAACAATTTTTTTTTTCGTCAATTTTGCTATTGCTTACTATTGCTTAATAAAAAATATTGTCTAGTGCAAAAAAAATACTACGCCTGATGTACAAATTACTAGGAAAATATCCTTGTCTTACTAGCTATCCAAAAAAGTGTAAAACTTAATACAAACCCATGGACCACATTATGAAAATCATTTTTGATTTAGTACAGGAAGGAGTGCGTTTCGTAAAAAGGTCAGAAAATAATTTGAAACAATTTCGTTAACATTATTAGTAGTTTTAATCAATATCAATTTTCCATATCAAATATCAAATACCAAAATTATCAATATCAAAAATCTAACGTAACTAAAAAACTACAGAACTTCGGTAGAACATTTGGTGGCTTAATTTATTGCATTTTAACTCTACTATGAATTCCTGCAAGGAATACGTCGAGTTACCAGTAACCCTGTATATATATATATAGCTCTCGACAAACGAAAGGACGCAATCATCATTTCTTTACGAGATCCATTGGGCAAGTTACGTTCCAGGATTTCTGAGGAGCCGATCCGAGGCGAGCGCTCGTTCCGCTTAGCAGGATAGCAAGAGGTCTGATCAACACGGGCTTAATCCACTAATCGCGTATACGACCCGAGGCCAACCGTACTCGCTCATCGGTGATCGCTCTCTCTCTCTCTCTCGCTTTCTCGTATCCCCTCGATCCCTAAAGCCATCTGCCTTTTCCTCTTTGCCTCTCCGATCACTCCCCTCTCGTCCCTCTTCCTCTTCCCCTCTTTCGCCGAGTTTCTCGACGTTTTCCAACCGACGAAACGCTCCAACAAACCCCTCATTTCGCTCGAGTCTTTCACGAGTTGGACCAAGCTTGATATATCCACTTGAACCGATATATTTTTTTCCCTGCGAAACGTTTTCTCTCAGAAACTCATTGTTTCTCTTTTTCCCTCGATTATCCTTCGGAGGAAGCTAAAACTCGGGCTTTTCTTTACTTCTGTTGCGTTTTTCTTATACAGGAGCTCTTTCAGAGGTTCATCGAAGGCAAGAGTCGACAAAAAAAAAAAATACGATGTATTCGTAGCGAGGACTACACTCGAAAAACAAATGTCGATTTTCCACGCTTTAAACGCTCGAAGCTGTTGACACTTTTGACACGTTTTACGGTGTGGAAAACAACACCATATATGTGTACTCCTCGAACGCATCCGTGTTGTTTTTAAGCTCGTAATGTGGGGAACGATTGTTCTTTTGGAATGAAACGACTGTTGACGACCTTTGCTTGAACAAAGAAGATTCGATTTTGCATGCACCAACCTTATAGAACCTGATGAAAACAGATGATTTTTTATCATCAACCTTTTTCATGAAATGTTAAATGTACGTCGTTTTTAAAATATGAATAACGTAATTTAGTTTCGCGGAAATCGATGGAACTACGAAGACGTTTTTATGTTGCTTGATCATGGATGGAAATGTAAGAGGTTTTTTTGTTGCTTGATCTTGTACTTGAATGAAACAGCTTTGTGCTCCAGTCACTTCATCATTTTGCACTTCAACGTAAAGCTGTGTGGGGGAAATTTTATTTTACCCTTTCTGTTTTTTATTCCACACTGAAGGATACAACGTATATATAGAATGGACAAAATGGAAGTTGCTGATGATATTTTTTCAATACTGGATGTGTATATACGAATAGTGGTTTTGCGTTCTTAGTAAGATGTTAATTGAATCCGTTAGAAGGTTAATTGAAGACGATTAGTTTCACGCGATGCCGGAGTTGGGAAAGGTGATTTTGAACCACGCATTGTCAGTTAGGAAACTTAAACCGTGATGCTTTTTTCCTACTTATTTTTGCTCGTGTTCTGTTTGCTCCAATGTGTGTTTGTTTGGGTTCGAACAATGTGTCTTTGAAAAAGTTTCGATTTTGGAAAAGTTTCGTTTTGAAAACTTTCGATTTTGAAAAACTTTCGTTTTGAAAACTTTCGATTTTGGAAAACTTTCGTTTTGAAAACTTTCGGTTTTGGAAAACTTTCGTTTTGAAAACTTTCGATTTTGGAAAACTTTCGATTTTGGAAAACTTTCGTTTTGAAAACTTCCGATTTTGGAAAACTTTCGTTTTGAAAACTTTCGTTTTGAAAACTTTCGATTTTGAAAACCTTTCGTTTTGAAAACTTTCGATTTTGGAAAACTTTTGTTTTGAAAACTTTCGATTTTGGAAAACTTTCGTGTTGAAAACTTTCGATTTTGGAAAACTTTCGTTTTGAAAACTTTCGATTTTGGAAAACCGTTTCGTTGATGGGGTTTCTTCCGAAGTGCAGTGCAATAATTAAACGCGTAAAAATTGCACTCAGGCCTGTAATCCAAACCCGTTACATATGTAACATGAACGCATCGCGGTTCAACAAATGCGACCTACAATCAACATAACCATGCACTTTTCACCTTTGTTCGTCTTACTTTCACCTCTTTTGAAAACACGTCGAACACACGCCCTTCTCGACCGCAGTTTCGTTTGAATTTCGCTATATCGAAAAAAATCCTCATTTTTAATGGCACAAACGTCTCGAAAAGTGTCGATACAAAACCCCAGTTTTTTTCGTACGTCACTCCGAGAGCATCGATCTTTTAGATATTCTTAGAGAAATTTCGAGTTCATAGCTGTCACTTCAAAGGACTGTATATACGTACGAAGAAAATATCGACGATGCTAGGACCATCGCAAACGACTCGTCCATTTCAATGAAGACGAATATACATGTGTATGGGAACCTTCTTTCATAAAAATCCCCCAACTTACGTCCCCCTCGGGGTACTTTTATATCCGGCTCTGAATCCCCTACAATAGATTGTGTATACTTTTCTCGTGCATAGTACACAAGTATCGGATGCGCGAGAGTCCACTCATACGCTGTTGCAAGGTGGGGGGGGGGGTGGGGGGGGGGGGGGGGGGGGGGGGGGGGGGGGGGGGGGGGGGGGTGAGAGTGAAGGTTGTGAAAAGCGGAAAGCATTTTTCGAAAAGCGGATCGGCAAAGCAAACAAAAAAAATATAAAGTCGTATCGGTCGTCGGATGACGAGGGATTGAACGATGAAACGTGGGCAGGGGGGGGGGAGGAGGCTTTGACAGTCAAGGAAAAGCGGTAATGGAGCAAAGAGGTCGAATATAAGAAAAGGGCAGTAATAAGAGATGAGGGAAAGAGCAAAAAAAAAAAAGAATGATCGATAGAAAAAAGGGAATATCGACGGTTGGGCAGCAAGAGAAAAAGAAGTATCGATATTACGATCTCGATAAAATAATAGAAATGGAAAGAATGTGAGGCAGGAGATTGATCGATTAATCAATTTAGTTCGACCTCGTTGGTCGAGAATGGAGTATAAATTTGGCAAAGAAAAATACAGGGAGACACCGATTTTTGTAATTTTTTTTTTTGCCTACTTTTTTTTATCTCATGGAAAGTACGTATGTGGTTGTCTGCAATCAATGACTTCTATGGCGCAGTGATTCACATGAGGTTAAAGTTCGCAACGTTGCGAGGAAACGAAAATCATTATTTTTCAATTTCTCTATTGTGATAACATAGAATTCAAATAGAAAAAAAATATGTCGCCAAATAATAGATTCAAGGAAATAAAAAAATGAGAAAATAAATTTCGTTGCGTCGCAACCCTGCGAACTTCAGGTCCGTTGATTCACAGCGGTCACCGCAGCACCGACGATTCCAACAAAAAATATAATTTCAAAAGTAAAGTTTGCAATAAACGTCGCGCTAAAGGATAATTGTCGTACGGAACGTGCAGGTTCCGTAAAATCTGAAAAAAGTTGTACGTTTTGAAGAAAGATCGAGGATGAAAAGGAACTGCAATAGCCGAAGATTTCGATGTAACGGGAGCAGCGGGAAATAAATATATAAAACGAAGACAAATGTGCAGATATTAAGGGTTTCTAAAAGATGAACATTGGACGCGTAAAATTTATATTTAATTGTTAATTGTTGTCTATTTCTTTGCCACTTAAAAAAATTAATATCAAATAGTGAGTTACTGGATTACATTTGGTAGTAAAAAACCGGCTTACCATCGATTTTTCATATACAGGGTATCCCACGTAAGAATGTCATCCGTGAAATGGGGAGTTGGGTGTGAAATTCTGAGTCGATTGATATAAGCATGTACGGTTCCCGGATCAACCCCTGAATTGTTATTAATTTTTAATGGCAGCCAATCAGGCGCGCCGGTTCAGCGGGCTTAGCCTCGAAAAAATTATTATTTAATCATTATTAACATTATTATTTATTAATTCAAGACGAATTAAATGATAATTTAATTCGTCTTGAATTAATAAATAATAATGTTAAATGTTAAATTTAATGTTAAATTGAATGTTAAATTTAATGTTAATATTAAAAATCCAAAAATTTTTTGGATTTTTGGGAAAAAAAAGTTTTTTCACTAAATTATCGATAACTTTTTTCCCTTTAGGATTTGGCACTCAACTCTGTGCTCAATCTCTTCATTATGATTTTCTCTTCAAAATGCTTTTTTAATAATTGAAATCCGACGATTTTTCGATTTTTGGCAGAATTTCAAAGTTGGACCATCGATTTTTGCCAATTTTTCCATACATACCCCTTTGCCTCTTTTTTTG
>JAPYZJ010003313.1:0-16829 GCA_030522765.1 Ophioninae sp. B BG-2022a | reverse complement strand
CTAAACTGACTTGAAATTCGTATTCAGCGGGTCGAAAAACATACCCGTAGATAGGTGGCACCCGGTGTACAGACAATTTTTTTTTTGTGTGCCGGTGTATTTAAATCTCACCCTTTACCAAGCGTCGTATTTCACTTTTCACTCCCGAAGCCCGGGCAAAATGAATACCTTACCCTATTTTTTATTATTATCCTTTAGTCATCACTGGGGAAATTGAAATAAATATTTATAATCAGTCGTTATTTAATGAAGTTTCAAAACAGTACAACATTTGTCATTAATGTTAATTAAATTATTAGTTATAAGTCTAGTTTACAACAGTGGATATGGTACCAGGGCAAAGGGAACAACAACATTATTTGGCATGCAATTAAACTTATAAACAAAATAAACATTAAAAATTAGAAGAACATATTTAAATTAAATTAAATTTAAATCAACAGTCCGTATTTTTTGGCTGTTCCTTTGATAAACTCGCTCGCCTTACATAGATTGATTGCAGTCTGCATTACATCCTTACTCCAAGTACCTTGCGCTGTCTTTTTTTAATATCTGTTCATCTGCAACATCGAAAAACATAGTAAAATACATAATTCCATACAATTATATAACTCGTGATGACTGGACGAAGTGATTACAGTATCCACTTTGCCCGATCCGCCTTGCCCTTCGGGTACATTTTTAATGTTATCCTAGATCATTCCAATACCAGTCCATCGAACCTTGTCGCCTATACGCAGTTGAAAGCTACATAATTATGCTCTAAATTCCTCGCACAACCAAGAACATGGCACAAATAATATAATAGTCATAAACTAGACACGTACCTCGGTAAATTAATATTTTTCGTACAATGCGTACTTCGTCCACCCACTGGCGTCGCGCGACGCAAACACGTGCCGGAGTCCTTACCGCGGACTAAGTAATCTATTGCTATGATAACGCGGCTGCCGGCTAACAAACAACTCGGAAGTAGTAAGCATTATTCGCCTTGCCCGGGGTATTCACTTTGCCCGGGTTTCCCCTATGGAATAAATGACTGAAAAAAAATAATTTAGATTTTAACGACTCAACTCAACATACTCAACATTGCTAACAATAACACAATAGTACTCAACATTATACATACTAAATATAATCACGAAAGAAAATCAGTTGCTAGGGAATTATTTTAAAATTAATGGAATTATTTAAAAAATAATGATCAGTTAATCCTTTGTTCTTATTATTCCAGTATTTTGTGATGTATGTTGTATGTATGTTATTTTATGATTGTATGTTGAAGACGAATTGATATTTCGAGACCGCCCGGATTTTTCTTCTGACAGAAGTATCAGTGTACAAAAGCGGTGCCTTCACTTTAAACAAATACGATACGCAATTTTGCAAACAAACCAAAAATGAAATTTTCTTGATGTACTTGAATACACTCCCGGTACTTCTGCACATAGCTATACTCGTCAAACCGGTCGTGGCCGATCACGACACGTGCTGCAAATTTCACGCTGCATCGCGTTCGAACGCTCGTTCGTCGCCTTTCGATGCGTATTATATGACTCGTCCTTTAAGGACACGTAGAAAATGTACTACCAAGTGACGTATGAGTGGGAGAAAAAACAATCGAATTAAAAACAACTGAGATTTTTCCGGGACCAAACATTTTTATCGTAAAATGAAAAGCATCAAGCGCTGCCTCTATAAATTCTATACAAACTGATACTCGATTTTTTACTGACAACTTAACCACCGTTGAGAAAAGCGATTTTGAAAATTTGTGACATTGCGTTTTCCACACGTTTTCTACACGTCCTTAAGCCAACATGCTTGATCCTTAATGGCGATGATGCAACAACTGTTTTTTTTATAAACGAGCCTGTCAAATTTATAAATTAACAACTTAAAACGATTTACTAAAATAATTTACAGAAAAAATTCGAGAAACATGAGGATATCTTCCAAAGTTTTGGCTATTTTGTAATATCCCTCCAGTAACTCTAAAATATTCATACTTAACCATCAACCCGTGATGGTACTTGAGGCACCTTAATTCCGTAAACCTGGCTCGTTTTTGTCTTCGCGCTATCACACCCACATTTATTCATGAAAAAATCTGCAATCATTCATGGTACATCTTTAGAATATACTTTTTAAGGGGAAATATTTCGTTTTTAATTTTCCTAATTTTTAATATATTTTTTTCATTAAATATTGAGCAACACGCGAAGACATTTTTTTTTTTTTCAAAAAACTGTAGCGTACGTAAAAATGATGAGAAATTGTTTTTAATAGCTGTTTCTTAAAGGAAAAAGGTTGCAGTTAAGAAAAAATATTAATGTAGAAAATCAATATAAAATAGAATAAACTATTAATTAATAATTATACCTTCGAGAAATTTCGGAATGAAATTCTGGGCCAGGTACAAAACGACCCATGTTCACCAGTTGAAGGTTAACTCAAAAAACGGCGGTTTTTCATACTTCCTCTATTTTATGCCCTTATAAGTAAAATTTTTGAAAATCCGGTGTTGAATCGTTCCACGTCACAATATTGAACGATAACGATTCAGTCAGGATTGCACGGTTTGCCTTTCGCATATACAGTATACCATACCAGGCTGAACGCAAAAATCCACATGTACGAATGTACATGCAGGTTTAATAAGACGCCATTATACGTGCGGTTAGTGGCACGGGAATGGATCGTTTCGTCCCGCCGCAGAGTATCGGAATTTCCAACAAACTCCAGGTCTCGAGAATTCTCTCTCGCTTCGATCACAGGATAATGCGATGTTGGGTTAGCCGAAGTAAAGAGGTTGGGCGGGTGGAGCCTATATATATATATATATACAGCCCTAATTACACGTCTCGGGTTTCGGATGAGCCGAGAGAACGCCATACATATACTTGCATGGATTTCTCTTACATTCATGGGGTTTGAGAAAAGCGTGCATAACACCCTCACTGAAATATTCAGTCGGCGCTAAGTTGAAAGACTAGATGAGATAGGACTTCTCTCCCACACTGCTTTTGTAATCCTTTTTGAAAACCTACAATTTCGACCCTCCAACAAAGCTCTTCGTTATTATCCTTTTATTTTTTTATTTTGTGACGATTAGTGAGAATTTCGGAATTTTTGGATTTCATTATTATTACTTACACACGTCACTACCCTCGACAGGATAATTTTATTCTCGAGATATATATAGGAAATTTTATAGTTCCGGTTTGAAGTTTGTATTTTCAGTGCTAGGTTTCAATTTTTTCGATTACACATTTTTTTTTAATTTCAGTTTCTTATTATTCAGATTTCAATTTGTCTCGATTTCAGTTCCTGTTTTTTTTCCAATTCCAATTTTTTTCAATTCTAGTTAGACCCTTTTTCAATTCCAATTCAACTTTTTGGTTTTTTCGAATTCCAATTCCACTTTTCGGTTTTTCCGGTTTTTTATCATGGGTTTCTTAATTTTTTATACCAATGGGTTTGTTTCCGATTTTTTTAAAATTCCAATTCCATTTTTAATTTGTTTGTATTCAATATTTTTGGTATCAATTTTTCAATTTTCACTTTAATTTTTTTTTTATTCCAATCTTTCCTTTTTCAAATCTTTCAATTTTATCAGCTTATCAACTCGTACTTGAATATTTTCTAGATATTCAATTTTCGCGACAAAATTGAATATATTTTTTTAATTTTTACAGAATCATAAAACCATCATAAGCCGGCAACTGTTCATTGTTGACCGCTGCTTGATATGATACAAGTGAATTGTAATAACCTTCAAAATAACTCCTTTTAAGGAATCGGTCGACTTACCAGTCACCCTGTAAATATCAAAATATGTATTTTTATACATACACACACACATACATGTGTATATAAATATAAAAGTGCGTAGAAGTGCACAGATGTATATAAACAAAAAAAGCGCGCGCTCAGATCTTTCGTCAGAAATTTGGTGAGCCGAAAAGTCGGCGGGTCTCTGTGTTCTCTATATATACTAAGCCGAAATCTCGTTTCTTCTTTGTAAATATATATGTATATGTATGGATATACATTACTTGTCTATATATGTATATATACGTATATACATATGTAGGCAAGATATAATGCAGTTACAAAGCGATGATGGTGGAAAAAAGTTCGCTGACGGTCGTCAAATCTTTACCGGATGGGAGGAGGGGTGAGGAAGGAAGAGAAGAGATAAACAGTGTTACTTTTTACGACCTACTAAAGCGAGAGTAGAAATCACTCTCAAAGGCCCGAGCTTTTGCCCTTCTTGTTTTTTCCTCGGTCTCTTTCTCTCTCTCCCTCTCTTTCTTTTTCATCGTCCCTGGCGTCCATTCCCCTTCTGGGTTTCGATCTAAACATTTCCCTGAACGCGCAGCTGCTGGAGGCTGCATCTATGTCTCTGCCTAGTGTTAGTGAAGCAAGCAATCGTTTAATACTAGACAGCAACGCCAAAACGGATTTTGTATTTTTGTACAAAATTGCTGGTGACTTTGGATCTAACGGTGTACACACAATGGAGTGTGTGAAGAAGTCTCATAGTTTTGTTGTCTTTTTCGTGTGGTACCTGACCCATGTAAGGCCCATCTTATTTGTTTTTAAGTACACAAAAAAACTAAAAATGTTGTAATAAAACAAAAATGTTTATTTAATCATTTATCCAATAATCAACATATTAATAATAGTTTTGGTTCAGAAAACAATGTTCACTATTAACTATAAGCTTTTTTTACAGCGTCTTTTGGGCCTTATTGAGACCATTATTCCTAATAAGGCCATACACGTTGTAACTTCGTACAAAAAAAAAATTTCAAATATAATCTCCAATTTTAAACTTGAATGTTGATAACAACATATATAGTGCTGATAAACCACTACATATAATTAGAATAAAGATTCTTTAAGTAATATTGAAAACACTTTTTCTTTTCGAAAGTTGTTATGCGTCCAAATTGAACAAACGCCTGCGTGAGATCGCACGCGCTGCCTTCTATTAACTGCAAATTTGTTTGGATTCGCCACAGCATGCTTGCTATGGCAATTGCAGCCATTCAAAGTTAGACACTCGACGATGAGAGCCCAATCCGTTTGACTTTGTAGTTTTTGATATTTAAAGCGTGGGGTTTAGGCATTGGGCCTTACATGGTTCAGGTACCTTACGCAATACGTACGAGTGACTGCTTCGAGTTAGAGAAGTATGCAATAGAACGATCCAGCAGTCGTATTATTTTGCGTGGTCAATGGTTTTCATTGCTCGATTGTTATGGCTATTCGCTTTCCTTCGAGTTCTTTTGATGAGGAAACCGAAATATCTGTGAGGATGAAGAAACGACTGGTCACGACTCTTCCGTTTAATTAGGGACCAGAGTTGTCCCTAATTAAACTAGGCTGTTGGCCTAGGGTGCAATGCCGGAACTGTTCAATGCTATCCCAATAACCTGCCGTGGACCTAGGAGCTTTGAGTAAAGACCACAGACGGCGCTGTTCGAAATCGAACACCAGCGGGTCACCTGGCACGAACCGAATATTGGCTTGCCAATGAACGCTGCCCTTTTTCGATTGCAACAATCTCCAATGGGGGCTATCCGTTTGCTTCTCCCGTTGATGATGAACCAAGATTTTGCACGAATACTTAAAATTTTTTTTTCGCTCTTATTCGGATAATGGAATAAAGATTCACGAAAGACGCGATTACCTACCGAATACTTCGAGAACCCAACGGATTCACCACTATTGTACCGATCCGAGCAAACGCAAACAAACGCATGGATCAGCCGTCAGAAAGACCCCCAACATCCCTAACCCTACATCGTATGAAACACATAGAACCTCGTGTTATCCTGCTCATCAAGTAAAATCGCAACTTCTAGAACTAACCTCAAAATGCCTTCGAAATATCACTCCTCCGGATATCCATCTGCCTTCAGACACAGGCGTATAGCACAGGCCAGACTGCGAAAGCTAAGAATATAAATGTGCAAGAAGGCCGACAGAAGAGGCTGATGGGAATTTAATGAGAAATCTACAAACTCGACGGATTTCGCACTCGAATTATTACATGCACATCGGGAGGGAAGTGTCTGCGTATGGCACTCCCTCCTACGCAGACCCCTGTTAGAGTAATATCACCGAAAATTTTAATGAAATCGTGGTATTGCACCGTATTATTGGATGAGGATAAATTACGTGATAACCATTTCTCTCTCTCGTATTACGATAATATACACACATACATATATATTCCCATCTACACGAGCATACCCAATTACTATATTCTCCTTAAGTACAGAAACAAAGGAAATGCGGATTTCATAAAATGTTATATTAAACGTCTAAATCGAAGAAGTTAATCAGTTTTATTTATTTTATTTTATTTACTGTTTTTGTTTTAAAAAAAAATTGTTTTTGTAAAAGCACTTGGAAATTTATTTATTTATTTATTTTTCTTTTTAAGCAGTTATATTAATTGTTTAACAATTTTTTTTCGTTTCGTCGCAAGCAAACTGAAGAAAAATTGGTGAACAATGAATGCATCGTTATGCATCGATCTAGACTCACAATTCCGAAATTTTCGAGTGTATCGGCTACTCTTTAATATCCATCCAGGAGTACGTTAAAAAAATAACGGAGAGAAAAATCCGCCCAATAGAATTAACGAAGAGGGAAACCCGATGAAAATTCGAGAGAGATGTGGATCCGGTATTTCACTTTTTTTCTCTTTTAGGTACTGTGAGTTTCAACTGGCTATATAGGTTCTTTGCGTGCATCCACACACATATCGGGTTATTCTGAATTCGCTACGCTCTTCCGCTTTGTCTCCACTTTTTACCGTGCAATATCAAACCGCCAGGAACAAACTCGTGTTAACACAAAAGACTCGACGTGGGCCGACGAAAACATACACGAGAGAGAGAGAGAGAGAGAGAGAGAGAGAGAGAGAGAGAGAGAGAGAGAGAGAGAAAGCAAGAGGGAAAAAGAAAAGGAAAAGAGAGAGGGAGAGAAAAATGAGAGAGAAAGAGAGAGATAGAGAGAGAGGGCGGCGCGAGCAGGGGGGGGGGCGAAAAAGCGAGATGGGGAATAAGGATGGGTAGGGCAGCGTCAATATTGCACCGAGACCATGTCGAAGAGCTCCGCGCGTGCAAAAGAGCCCATTCGAGGTTTGCTCTCGCGCAGAAAAAAATATATACGTAAATGCGGTAATTGGCTCGAAGAGATATTCCCCGGGCGGCGAACCTTTATAACCACTGAGCCGTTAATCATTTTCCGGTTTCACGGTGAATAATCGTATCGAGTACGAGAAAAAATAAAAGTAGGAAGAACAAAGCGAGAAACGAAGTGAGGAGAGAGAGAGAGAGAAAGATACTCGAGAGCAGAGAGGTATATGATAAATGAGATACGGGAAGAAGGAGACCAAAATATATATGTTTGTGATACTGTTTCGTCGTTAATGGCCGTTTGAACTACGTCGATTCAACTTCTCGACCCCCGCAAACATTCTGCCCCTCTATTCCACACTCACACACGAATTTTTCACTCGATTTGTATTTTATAGAGAATTCCTAAAAAATAAGGACCTTTGACGGCTTATTTGAAGCTTTAGTGATAAGAGCAGGACTTGTTGAACCTATTGCCACGATAGGACCAATAATGCCACTGATATAGCCATAGTAATGTTTTTTTTTTCTTCAAAATTTACCAAAATGTCTCTGGCCGATTTTAAGTATTTATACTTAAGTAGTGAAAATATTGTACACCCTCCTCAATTTACAATTTAGGACAAATTTGGAACAAATTATTTTTATTAATAACAAAGATAAGTTGAAGAAAAAAAATGTATTACGTTCCAACGATATGAACGAAACGAAATTAGGGGCCTCGAAACTTTTGAATCTTATAATAAACATTTTCTGTATTCCTATAAAATATTTTAGAATCTCATAATCAACATTATCGATATTTAAAAATTTACGAATCTTACACTTAACATTTTCAGTATTCGAAAATTTTCTCCACTCGATGTTTTTGAGTGGGGAAAATGAGCTTAACTTATTTAACATAATTATTGACTTAATGTCAATAATTACGACGCAACAGTTATTGAGCTACCCTACTGTTAAATTAAATTTTAATTTTAATCAAATTACCTACCTCAGTTAAATTAAATTGTTTGAAATCTAATTATATTTGATTCAACTTTATTAAATTTTATGACCTTTTATTAAATTTTTTTAATTTTATTAATCTAATAAAAATTGTATATCGAATAAAATATTATTTTTTAGTTATAAAAGTGACCGAGTGAAAATCGAGATTCAATTACGATACCTACTAATATTCTCCGAATTTTAATTTCCCACTCCATTGCGTCAGAATTGCAACGGAATAGGAATATTTCTGATATTTCGAACGAAGAAAAGTTGACGGGCTAGGAGGACGCTATATATACAGACGAATACGACGTCTCTTGTGCAAAGTTTGCTCAAGTCGAAGAGAACGGCAAAAGATTGGGCCGCGGGATTGGGAAAGGAGGAGAAAAAGGGAAAAGGGAGAACTAACTTGGATCCCTCGGTGGAGTTCAAACGTAGCGACAATGAGATGCGATACCTACCTGCGGGAACCGTTCCGGTGACGGAGACCGAGAGGGAGAATTAGGTTGGGCAACTAAGGTACCCGAAACGACCAAGATAAATAAAAAAGGACGGGAGGCCCGCCCGTGATGAATTTATGGCCCTTGGTCGACTCGCGGTTCTACCTGGGACTCTCCAAGTGGTCCAGCGACGAGAAAAAATTCTTGAACGTACCACGCGTTTATTCGTATCTATAAGCGCCTGGATAAACGAATTCACCCGAACAAACAATACGAACGGCGATAAACAAAAAAAAACTCGAGACGACAGAAATTCCGTTGTTAAACGGTTTTTCTTTTTCGAACCCTTCAATTAACATTTTTGAACCTTGTAATACACTTTTTGGATATTCGGAAAAAATCGAGTGGTCTCTCATTAACACTTTTGATGTTGGGAAATTTTTTAAATCTTTCTATCGACATTTTTCATATTCGAAATGTTTGGTATTCTGGAATTGAAATTTGTTACATTTGAAAATGTTTGAATATTGTAATTTTGACATTCGATTTTCGGACATTTTCGAAAACTACTATTTATATTGTTGTTGTTCCATCCCGTACACCCTTTGGGTTTTTACGGTCGCCCCTCCTCTCCTCTCTGTTTCTCTCTGTTTTCCCCCACTTTGTTTCCTTCTGTTTCCCCCACCTTGTTTCCTCCTATTCCCCCACCTTGATATCCCCCCCCCCCGCGGCCGCAGCCGACTTACCCCCTCTGTACCGTATTCACCGTGCCATTTCTGGCACGGGCATAAGGAAACTGCGGTAAACCCATGGCAGTACAGCCAGTCCCAAGTTCACCTCCCGGCAGGGGAACGAGTTCCATTGAAAAATTTCGAAGAAAAATCTCGACCGCTACCGGGATTTGAACCCGACACCTCCCGATCGGCTGACCGCTAGCCGCGCCTTAGCCCGCACGGCTAACGGATCAGTTCGTACTATTTATATTTTCGTATTCTGTAAATCTACTATTTTCAATTTCGTACCTATATTGAATTTCGTACTGTAAACCATTTTCGATATTTGCAGAATTTAGAATTCTATAATTAACATTTTTGATATTCAAAAAATTTGTAAATCCTATAATGTAGATTTTTCGATATTGAGGAATTTTGGAAAATGCAATTGACATTTTCGAATCTTTTATTCATCATTTTCGATATTCGTTATGTTTTTAATTCAATAATTAGCTTTGTGAAATATTCGGAAACTTTTGAAACCTATAATTAATATTTTCGTTGAAACCCAACAATGCAAACGCCAGTTTCAGCAGTATCGATGGGTTTAGAGTGTTCATGGCAATTGCTGAATACAATTTAAAAAAAACCGTTGCACAGTTCAAAACCTCTGGTGTCTTCGTCACCTATTAAAAACAAATAAATAGTTAAGTAAAGAAAAAAAAAATACAAAATCTGCAAAAATAAAAAAAAACAGAGCAAAAAACAAAAGAGGGATGATTATAAGCTCAACAATTTGGAACGCAAAAAAATCAGTAAACCTGCTGGAAAACTATTTATATGCATCCGGGAAACCCAACCTGAAATATTTCCATCGTTGAGTTTCAACACCATGGTTTCCCCGCATTTGCGGTATAGATAATTCATCCATGCATATACACGCGTGTGAAATATATATAACATCCGTACGAGCGAACAGCCGCATCATATCGGTAAAAGTTATGCGGTGTATCACTCCAGGGAAATATATAGCACTTTCACTTCGAATCTGTTGTGAAAAAAAAGCGAAATAATAACAGAAAAACATCGACTGGGGGAAATGCGTATGGGGCTGAAAGAGAAGCGTAGGTACAGCGGGGGGAAATGAGATTCCCAAGGCTTTGGTGATATTCCCGAGAGCCTTCGAAGGGTATACCACGGAAAAAGTCGACAACATGTTTAATATTAATCGTAATTGTTGTTAATATTATTAGTATTATTATTTAATATTATATAATATATATTATTCTTATTATTATATAATAAACCATTATTATTATTATTGTTGTCGTAATAATATTGTTATAATACAACATAATATATTGTTGTATGATAATAATATATTTTATATTGTACAGTATTTATAATATTATAATCACGATATAAAAATATATAAAATATACAATACATTATTATTATTATATTTACGTAATTATAATAACGTAAATACAAACGTTTGCGCAATGGTTTTTGTTGACAGTAACATCGATAAGGGGTCAGCAGGACGGAGATCTATACTTTTCGGTTAGCCCAACCAATCACGAGGTAGTGGAGGGTTCACCGGTACGATTGAGATGCGAGACTCAGCCGAGTAAGGGCGTGAAGTACTCGTGGAAAATCGAGGGACAACCGTTGGCACCCAGTCCAAGGAGGCATCAAGTCGGTGGTGATTTGTTCATAACACGTACCAATAGAATATTCGACAGTGGCAATTTCGTTTGCGTTGCACATCACGAGCCGACCGGATACACCATCGAGAGCTCACCGGCCAAAATAGACGTTCAATGTGAGTTGGCTAATTTAAAAAAAATCAAAACATCGATTTTTTATCGCCTTTTTAAATATATATTTTTTTTTTTTTTTCATTAAACAAAATTTATTTTGATTTTTGAATTGTGTTTATATTGAAAAAAAAATTTTATATTGATTAAAAAAATGTTTATTGATTAAAAAAATTTTTATTGATTAGAAGAACTTTTTTTTTTATTTTGAAAAAAATTGTGATTTTTAATGTTTGCACGATCCTTCGAAAATGCAGTCGTCAATTTACTGTACCTACATAAAAAAAAGCGTTGAAAATATCAATTCGTTCTAGCAGATCCAATTATCGCGATTTTCTTGTCGCAATTATTTACCCACTTGTTGGGGTTACATTAGCATTGTCCAATTCTGACGTGCGTTCGTTCTGAGTTTGTTACGCGTAACGCGGCAATGAGAGAACGCCGGAATCACATCGCGATGAAACACGGGCATGTTTCACCCGTGTGGCTGAAACACTTGAAATATTTTAATGATTTAAAAAAGTCGAGGACCGCGTCGCGTTTTCGATCAAGAGGGAGTTGCTTGCCATCCCCTCTCTCTTTATTTCTCTCTCTCTCTCTCTCTCTCTCTCTCTCTCTCTCTCTCTCTCTCTCTTTCATCGCAATTTCACTCCCTGTTTCTCACCTGAATGACGAACATTTTTTTAAATACGCTTTTGAAAAGGGATTTTAAATTCATTTTCAATCTCCCTTCAATAAAAGTAAATACATCCTAACCAGTTCAGAGTATCACTGAATTGAAATAAAAAATAATTTTTTTTATTGAATTCAATTGATATTAAAAAATGGCGAAAATTCTTGAAAATTTGCAGCACGATAGTTTTTGATATAACAATAAATCACGAATTGTTTTGTAATTTTTCATTAAATAATTATTAATATATGAATACGACTAACTGGAATTTGAATTGAAAAACTTGAAGAAAAAGTAGAAAAATTGAAAAACAGCTTGAAACAAAAGAAAAACAAAAACTGCTTGAAACAAAAAAATTTGAAAAATTGAAAAAGCGGCTTGATTTTATTTTTGCCCCTAATACTTGCAAAACGAACGGAACTAAATAACGCGAATTCTGAAAAAAGAACTTCACATTTTAGAATCGAGCAAATTATCAGGCAAAACTTAAAAACTTTATAAACTCAATATATATTTAGTTCGATAATTATTAATAATCATTGTTAATCGTCAAATTTCTCTTGAATTATAACTGAAACTTAAGAATAACCATTTTTAATGATCAATTAATAAACAACTCAGCTATTCGTAAGAGCAAACAAGAACGACGCGATCCAGCCTCGATTCTCCCATTTTCGACGAATATTTTACCACCCAGTAATACCTTAATAGGTGTCTACTCCATTACGAGGCCCTCATTGACACTGACATCATTTCAATACCTAACGAACAAGAATTTGCCGAATAAAAGCAGTAAAAAAAATTAAAAATTCATGAACAAAAATGGTATAAGTACAATAAAAATAATAATAACAAAAACAACAATAATAATAATAATGTAGGCAGAGGGTGACATTTATTTAGTAGGCGTCGGGACGCAGGAGCGAACATACGCCAGAGGAGTCGTTAGCACCCTCCAACCCTCCACAATTTTTTTTACTCCTCCAGGCGCTCGTTATCGCCATGTATCGTTCAATAATTATTATAAAACACGTCAGTGCATTTAGCGCGCTTATATTATACGCACACGTGTTTGTGCACGAATCGAGGATGATTGCACACGCATTTAGGTGCACTTGTAAATATATGGGTGTATATATACAGGGTGACTTTTACAATGCGGGCATGCTTTTCTTAAGGGTATTGCGCGATGATTTTGAGACTGAAAAAAAATACAATTCTTAATGTTTTTTCGAGCCCTCTTTGAAAAAAAATGTGCCAGATTTTTGTCTTGAATAATGTGGGCCAGAAAAAATAACGCATTTCGAGAAAAAAAAACGAAAAATCCATTCTGAGCACATGGGAATGAAGTTTTTCAAATTCCGAATACGAAAGACTCTCGAAAGTCTTGAACAGCTCCAGCCATCATGGTGAAAAAATTTATGAAACATAATTAAGATTCATATTTTTTTTAGTCTCAAAATTATCGCGCAAGAGACTTTAAGAAAGCTTGGCCACGTTATAAAAGTCACCCAATATATATTTTATATATAAACATATGTCATCATCGACGCACATTTACAAACATATATAGGTATATAATAAATATCCTTACCCCATGTATATGACATATTTGTTTCTTTTCACGTGTGAAATGTGTATTGCACTGCTACGAAAGTCACAGGGACCCTTTGATAATTGAAATGCCGAGCTTCGCACATTTTGATAATGGAAGAAATAATTTCACTCCAGGAGTTTCAGTCAAATCACGACACTTTTGTGCCTCGAGTTTTCGTTACCCTGAAATGTAGAGTTTCACGTCGATGCAATGGTTATTTCTTCCAATTATGTTGAGAATTTTTCCTATCATTTGTTTGATAGAAGAATGGTTGTTAAATACGAAGAAAATTCAACGTTTGGTTACACGGAGTAAATGAACGGTGGCGCGATATCTGGTATCGAAATATTTTAGAATATAAGAATTGAAGGGAATCTAAAAAACTAGAGAGTCAATAAAATAAGAGAGAATATGGTATGAATTTTTAGAATGAAATAAAGGTTAGTTCGATTTTTGAAATTGGATCAAATTTAATTTTGGTAAAAAGAGCACTTTGCAAAAACAATTTTTTTTTTAAATGTGATGAAAAATTTTTTCGTCAAATTCCTCAGTATATTCTACGTTTTTTCAGAAAACCTGAAAATTAAGTTTAACGGAAAAGAAAAAAATTCCGTTAATATTTTTCACGGATTATTAATTATTTTCAGGTTAATCGGTGACTCATTTTAGACTAATTTTAGATGAGACTAACAGATTATATTAGACTAAATTTTTAATCAGATTTTCATGTATTTAGATTTTTATAAATTTTTACATTGAACTAATTTTTAATTTAAATATTCATGATTTCGAGCTTCCATTTAGCAAAATTGCAAAAGTTTGTATCTTATCGAAATCCTTTCGAAAAGGTCGTTCCACCTTACCGTAAAAATCCCAATGGCACATGTATGAACTACGTATGAACAATTCCACCTCCATTTTCATCCCTTTCAATTCCCGCACATTCTATTTCAATACCGGAGTGTCGAACTGTTGGAACGGGTGGAACTCTGTTCGAGAAAAACTCTTCTCGATTGCGAGGTATCGGAAAGGAAAAAAAAGAAGGCAAAATATATATAGTTACTGTTCTGAAAAGTCACCTCACTTCACGAACGACATCCTCGTACTCAAATTAATTCGTCCAAAAAATGTCTTTCGTTCGTAAAGACTCGCCATGATCTTTCTTCTTAGTGTCCATGAAATAAAAAAAAGAAGCAAAAGGGACAAAAAAACAAAAAATTACAAAAACGTCCGTCAATTCTATTTTTTATTTCGTCAACGAGGTGAGATCGTGAAAAGTCAAAAGTACGATTGAAAGAAAACACGTTCGATTCAACGGTTATCGATAAATGAAACAAAGAAAGAAAAGAAAAAAAATACCCACGGAATTCTCGAATGCCCTCTCGTGGTTTAATCTTTTTTTTCTGCTCTTCTTCGATTCATCATTTTTACTCCCTTTTTCCCTACGTTTGCTACTCCCCCCCCCCCCTCTTCCTCCTCCCTTACCGCGTATGAAACGCTTCCTAATTAGTAATTATGCGATGGATATAAATGTTTGTGCGAATTCGCGAGTTTCCCGAGGGGATTCGCGGTTCCGGGATACCGCGTCGTTTATCAAAGCATCATCGTGCATTTTCGCATCAATGTCACATCACTCTGCCAAGCTCGATTCGCGCCGAGGATCGATATCGAGAGTTCGATACTCAGCGGTTTTTCCTTTCAAATTCTTCGCTCATCCGCGCGTTGTACAACCGCGATTCGTCAATTACGATCCATTATCCGGAGTTATTCCGTATATTACAATGATAATAAAATATATTATCATTAGAGAATATATCTAATATATAAAATTCTCCTGTCACAGTGTTTGTCCTCGAACTCTTCCAAAACGGCTGAACCGCTTTGAATGAAATTTAGTACATACATTCGTTAGGCCTGAAAATAGGTTTTGATCTATTTTTTTATATTCATAAGTGCAATTTTTTAATAAATAATCGTAATTTTTTAATTTCAACTCAATTTTTCCCAACACGTACCAGTTTACCCCCACCAAGTATCGCTGCGCGGTTATGAATATAAAAAATAGATAAAAACCTATTCTCAGGCCTAACGAATGTATGTACTAAATTTTATAAAAATCGGTTCAGCCGTTTTGGAGGAGTTCGAGGACAAACACTGTGACAGGAGACTTTTATATATTAGAAGATTGATACAGTCTGCGATACCACCGAAGCTGCGAATTATCCCCCAGTGTTTTTGAACTCTTTGGATTTACCAGGCATGCCACCGCACAATTTACAATTGAAGGTTGGATCTGCAGTAATTTTGCTTCGTAATTTGAACCCACCGCGGCCGTGCAACGGCACGCGATTGGTCATTAAAAAAACTGATGAAAAATTTTATCGAAGCCATCATTATAAATGGCAAATTTCGTGGTGAAACTATATTACTACCGCGGATCCCTATTATACATACAGATGTCCCAATTCAATTTAAACGGCTTCAATATCCGATCAGATTGGCATTTGCAATGATTGTCAATAAGTCTCAAGGCCAAACAATGTCTATTTGTGGGTTGGATTTGAGCACACCATTTTTTTCACATGGACAATTATACGTAGCGTGCTCTCAAGTGGGGAAACCATCCAGTTTGTATGTGTTAGCTAAAGATGGGATTACAAAAAATATTGTACACTCTATTGCATTAAATGATTACTATTGTATCTTATTCTCCTCTTTGACCACATCCTCACATACTCAAAATAAGCTAGTTACTTTTTCTACCAAAGTATTCTCTAGGAATAATTTCCGTCGCAAAACAACGTTTGCCGGGTCAGCTAGTTATTATATAATATAGGGGAATTGTGCTTAAGATGACATACTCTTTGTTTGGAGGCAAATATTTGCTCATTTAAAGGTGATAACAAAAATTCCAAGGGTACACATTAAAAACGTTTATATACAAAGCATACAAACGTATCTTAATGCTTAACTAAATAACAAAACGGAAATGAAATAACAAAAACACCAATCATGTCGAAGCGTGTAAGATGACACACGTCGGTCTAAGTTGACATAGATTAGTTCTCAGTGCATAATTTGCATTTGAACAGCTTCTTTCTTGCTGAAATGCCAGCACATAGAATGTGGAACCATCGCTTACAGAATTGGAAACATACCCAATGCTCTCCTGGCTTCGATTTACTTTAAAACTCGTTGCAACAAAGGCATGCAGCATCTAAGTCGTAATTATTGATGACTTAGATGCTGCGTGCCTTTATTGCAGCGAGTTATATAGTAAATCGAAGCCAGAAGAGTATTGGTTATGTTGCCAATTATGTAAGATAAGATGACTCTATGCCATCTTAAGCCAATGGGTGCTATGTCATCTTACCCTACGAAGTCAACAATATTTGCCACCACCTATGACTTGATACTTTGAGATTATTTAAAT
>JAPYZJ010003312.1:0-24325 GCA_030522765.1 Ophioninae sp. B BG-2022a | reverse complement strand
CCCTTAATTGGTTGTTCGACCGTATGTGAATAAAGACCCAAAGGTCACCCATGCAACCACAGCGAAGCGTGGCAGGGCACAGCTAGTATATTATAAAATTTACCATAAGTAGTACCTAAGTTATGATTTTTTTCAAAGGATAATTTTTTTACCTTATTTCACTTCTGTATAAAATGTGAGTTAGTGTATAATAATAGAACAACAAAAAATCGACGGAATCCATTCATTTCTAATAGTAGTGTTCATAAAAGTGGAATAAGGTAAAAAAATTAGACTTTTTAAAACATCATAACTTAGGTGCTACTTAGGATTTTTTTTTTCGTATTTTTTTCTGAACGGTCATAAGTTATACTATAAGACATTTCAAGGTTATCCATTCATTACCGAACACCCTGTATAAGATGGGTGGCTCAATCGTAAAAAAAGTAGTGAAATTCGAGTCGATGTAATATCAACAGTGCTTCCACTCGAAACTTAAAAATGTTTGACCCAATATTGGGGACCGGTAGGTCGTTTGATATTTTTCAACATCCCACTTGATTACGTCGTGATTTTCCAGTAGTTAATAACACCGCGGTACGTAGCACTGATACAAGCCTGTCACCTCGATATTTGCGGAGCTCTCATCGGCAAAAATCCAACGAGCTTCGTCGAGTGTACAGTTTTAATCCGAGAGAATTTCAACTTCCCCTTTCGCCTAGGATTTCGAGGTCAAAACCTTACTCGCAGCTTTCAAGGACCTCTCCATCATTTCGTATCCGGCAATTGGATAAATGACGATTTCACATCGTGATACTCAATACGGTACACTTATACGATATATGGATATATTTATATTAATCAGTGTACCTATATTATATATATCGTTAATAAATATTAAGATATATAATTAATATCATTAATGAATATCAATATATTATAATAAATTATTATAATTAATAATATCAATATAATATTGATATTATATTGATATATAATATATAATATATTATATATCAATATATTATAAATATATATGTATATTATAATAATTAATATTTATTTACAATTTTTATAATACATAATACCTATATATTAAAATTGTTGTAAATAAATATTAACATATATATATAATTGATATAATCAATGAATATTAATATATTCATATATTTAAATACTTATGCATTCATATTCATTCACGTTTATTTATAATTTTCAAAATACTAAAATGCAAATAACAAATTATCAGATCATGAATTCATGAAAAAAAAATGGAAATTTATTTTTAAATAATGAAATATTTCGTCGACCATTAACGATATTTCGATGATTCAATGGAATCCATCGAATAATTGATTATTCAGTTCAACTAATTATTTATCATTGAATAATTTAATTATTTAATAATTAAGTACTCGTATAATTCACGAACGAGATAATCCAACAATTATTTAAAATCCGTAATTAAATATTCGTAATAAATAATTGAATATTCAATAATAATGAATGAATATCCTTGATAATAAAATATGTTAACAATAATTAAAAACGACCAGAATAAAATCCGATGGATAATGGTATTTCGGCCGCGTTGGGCTAATTACGTATTCAGATCATTATCTGAATCGACGTGTATATTAAATTTCGGCCAGTGCCGATGCTAATTAGATATCGAATGTACACATCGGCTGACCAAATTGTGGTCTCGGCCGAGTGCACACAGCCCGGTGTCTACATTCGGATACACCAACAGCCAGAAACGCGTAACCGGAAATAACCCCTGGGATTCTTACCCTTCGTATAGGCAAGGGAAAAAAGACGTATCTGAAAAGTCAATTTTTTCGGTTCTCAGGTGCGGTAGGTGGGGAGGGTGGCGACGAAGATGACAAGGAGAAGGAGGAGGAGGCCGAGAGGGAACGACAGGAGGCCATCAAAGAAGCCGAAGACAGGAGGAAAGAGAAGCACCGCAAAATGGAAGAGGAACGTGAAAAGATGCGACAGGAGATCAGAGATAAGGTTGGTAAGGTTAATTGTTACTGTATCGAAAAACAAACGAAAAATAATCGTATTGGTTTTCGAACGTGTTTGGGTATAAATATATTATTTATTTATATTATATATATAATATTATTTATTTATAATATAATATATATAATATAATATAAAATCTTATTTCTTTATATTATATATATAATATGTATAATATATTTATATATAATATATTTACATAAATAGTATACTTATAAGCAAACCTGCTCAAAAAACAATATAATTGTTTTTTGTTTTGTTTTTCGTTTTTGGTATATATGTGTTAATATATATATCGTGACAGCAGGGGCGAAAGGGTTCAAAATAATACAAAAGAAATTTCGGAAATAATATAAATAAATTCTAATGATAAAAATGGAAATTTATGTATTAATATACTATTTCTGAAAAAAAAAATTATATATTTGCATATAATATATCTTATGTGAAATATATAATGTATTTATATATAATATACTCACATAAATTGTATATTTATAAAGAAATATACTCAAAAAACAATATAATTGTTTTTTTTTCGTTTTTGGTATATGTGTTCATATATGTATATATCGTGAAAGCAGTGGAGAAGGGGTTCAAAATAATACAAAAGAAATTTCGAAAATACAAACAAATTTAAATGATACAAAAATGAAACAATAAAAAAAAATGGAAATTTACGTATAAATATACTATTTATGAAAAATATATATATATAACATATTTACATATAATATATATTATATGAAATATATAATGTATTTATACATTATATATTCACATAAATAGTATATTTATAAACAAACATGCACAAAAACAATATAATTGTTTTCTTTCGTTTTTCGTTTTTGGTATATATGTGTTAATATATATATATCATGAAAGCAGGGAAGAAGGGGTTCAAAATAATAAAAAAAAAAAAAAAAAAAAAAAAAAAAAAAAAAAAAAAAAAAAAAAAAAAAAAAAAAAAAAGACAAAAAAAAAAAACGCAAAGTAAAGAGGGGGGGGGGGGGGGGGGGGGGGGAAGCTCGGACACGCGTGGGCAAGACCAACGACAAAAAAAAATAATGAAGTAAAAAAAAGAAAAAAAAACTCGAAACGGCTGTGCGCCATCTCCTAAGGGAGAAATTCTTGCGAGGGGGGAGAGGGCAGATCCTAGGGGAGGGGATAGTTCGTCGGATAGCTCGAAAAATTTTCCAGAGTCCAAAATATTATTTCGGACTCTACGATAAATTTAAAGGGTTCTTATTAAGCCCTGGCCTTGGTACGAAGTCCTAGGCAAGGCTTTGTTTACACTTTGAAAGTCGCGGAGCACTCGCGGCGAATTTTCGACTTGAAGAGTCGACGAACGTGACGAATATTAATCACGTGACACACGAGTGCGAGAGAGATAGACGAAATGTTTATATTTCCGTGTATATATATATATATATATATATATATATGTTTATATTTCCGTATATATGTATGAAACCGTCATTTCGCGAAATAAGACGTTTTCATACAAAATGGCGGCCGGGGTGGCACGTCCGTTTTGCCCTTGTCGAAAGAGGAAGCGGAAGCTCGGTTTAAAAAAATAGCGCTCGCGATGATTTAAAAAAAAAATCGAAAAACAACGTAAATAAAATCGAAAAACATCGTAAATAACATCGAAAAACATCGTAAAATAAAATCGAAAAAAATCGAAAAACATCGTAAAAAAAATCGAAAAACATCGTAAAAAAAATCGAAAAACATTGTAAAAAAAATCGAAAAATATCGTTAAAAAAATCGAAGAACATCGTTAAGAAAATCGAAAAATATCGTGAAAAAGATGGAAAAAATTCGTAAAAAAAATCGCAAAACTCACCGGGATGAATCTCGGCTAATTGAATAATTAATTACGATCGTTGAAGCGGTTGATGCGTCCTCTCTCTCTCTCTCACTCACTTTCACTTTCACTTTCACGCGCACAAAAAAAGGAAAGAAAAGAATAAAGTGCAAAAAAAATAAAAAAGAAAATTAAAAAGACGAAACGCGCAAAAGACGAAAACCCAAACAAACCAAAATAGAGAAAAGAAGGAAACGCGATCGAAACTCAAAGAAACAAAAAAGATTTTTTAAAATATCGATACACGCGATTCGTCACGATATTTCGCGCTCGGAAGCTCGATGCCAATTGAAGATCTTTTGCCGCTGCGCGCGCGTGCTCGCCAAATTCCCGAAATTTCGACAAATCGCGAATGGGTTAATGAGCGTCGGGGGGAGGGGGGGCAGCACCTCCCAGGCGGGCAGGATCACTTTCGGGGACGATCGATAACTTTTTCGATAGTGAAGGTATTGTAGGGGGGTGATGTAGGGTGGGCTATTAATGGGAAGAATTTGTGAACGGCTTCGTTCCCGCGAATTGTGATCTCCTTGTTTATTGTTTGATTTTGTTTATTAAATATTCTAGCTATAATTAATCATGAAATTTATTATTGAATTATTAAATATTGTAGCAATATTTGATAATAAAAATGATTAAATTATGAAATATTCTAGACATATTTAATAACAAAAATGATTATTAAATTATTAAATATCGTAGCAATATTTAAAAATAAAAGCTATTATTAAATTATGAAATATTCTAGCAATATTCAACAATAAAAATTATCATTAAATTATTCAATATTTTAGCAATAGTTAATAATAAAAATCATTATTAAATCATGAAATATTCTAGCAATATTCAACAATGAAAGTTATTATTAAAATATTCAATATTCTAGCAATATTTAATAATGAAAATTATTATCAAATTATTTAATATTCTAAAAATACTCAAGAATAAAAATGATTATTAAATTATTCAATATTCTAACAATATTCAACAATAAAAATTATTATTAAGTTATTGAATATTCTAGCAATATTTAATAATACAAATTATTATTGAATTTTTAATCATTCTAGCAATTATTAAGCAATTGTTCTTCAAACAATTATTCTTCTAGCAATTATTCTAACTAAATGCACTAGCAATTTTAAAACATTCTAGCAATTAAAAAATAACATTACCTTTAAAAATGGAATAATGCTCATTAATCGACTAAATGCAGAAAAACAGAAATATAAAAACCGATGTTGAAAGTAGAACAGAGTAAAAAAAATGGTCCGGTGCATCCGAAGAAACACCGAAGTAAAATAGTCGATTGCACGTTATTCAGTGGCAAAGAGGTCTCTCCCACGAGTCCTGAAGGGTCCACAAAGGAAATTGGAAAATAGCTACGAGTTCACTTCCCCCAGTCATCGGAGTGTCAATTTGCCACGAGTCATATATAAAAAAAAGTATAAAAGATGAAACGTTCGTGGTTCTCACGTAACACAGTTGGAAAGTAAGAGAGGAGCGTTGAAAAGTAAATACTACAGGACTGCATATTGCTAGTAAATATTGCACAAGCATCAAGAGACCATTGCTTTTTCGTCCTTTTCCCTGGACCTCCAGGAAAATCCTTCCATCTTGGAGCAACAAAATCCTCAGGGAATAATGGAGGGTGGCTCGACACGAGGAGTGTCGAAAGGGAATACCTCGAATAGAAAAGTCTATTCGATAGCTTCGACGAGTTCGAGTCACGTTTCGAACGGTTTTGTTTTCCCGATCGATTCCATACACGGACACCAAGACGATTCCGGAAACATTCTTTGATTAAAAACTTTTTCCCAGCGTCTGGGGAAACAATTTTTTACCCCTGAGACAATACGGAGGAACCTTCGACTTTACTGAAAAAAGTCAACATTCAACGAACACAATTTTCATCGTGGAAATAAACTCACAAAAATTCCTGATCGTTATCTGAATTTTGATAGTATCAATAAACGTTAATACATATATGGAAAGTAAATTAAAAAAGAAAAGAACAGAAAGAAAATACTATTTAAGTTCTATAATAATACAAAAATATAATTATAGAAATATCATAGAAATATAATAATATTTCTGTAATAATTTTATAATAATATAAATATAATTATGTATTCTTATAATTATATGAAAAATTAACCCAAAAAAACCAGAACAAACTCTATAATAATATTTCTACAATAACTCCATAATAATACTAAATACTATTAAAAATAAATTAAAGTAAAAAATATTAAAGTTCAGTTTTTCTCCTTCGAACATCTTAGCAATTATTTGCTGTTTCCATATTTTTGTTTACTTTTGTTTTCATTTACTAAAATTAAATAAATCCAAAGAAAAAAGTCAGCCAAGACCTTTTCCGTTTGAAGGTCAAATCGATTGTTTTCTGTTTTCGTGTACTTTGAAGCTTCGGTTATTTCGACCGATGTTTGTTTGGGTTACGGTGTACACGTGAGGCACAACAAGTCGCCAGTTATGATTTAACATCTGGCATTGGAATATTTAGTGGAAAGGAAAGCTGGACGGGACAGGGTTTAAAAATTCATTCGGCGCGTCATCATCCGTCCGTTGAGACGTATGCATGGAAAAGTGTATACCAGCGAAATCCACTAGAGGACGAGTCAGTTAGTCGCGATCACAATTTCAGCTCGTAAAGCTAGAGACGAGAGGAGCCGGGGAGGATGAAACGTCGACCTGTTAGAAATTGCGGTCCCCCTTAAAGTGTACGCGTTTCGTATACGCGGGCATAACGAACGATGACGTTACAAGGAGTGCGAGGAGAGCGGCTTAAAATGCAAATTCGATTATAGAACACCGAGTAGAGTCACGGCGAGCTTTACCTGTCACGCGCATACGGTATCTTTCCATGCATAAAATAACGAAACAGTTTGCGGCTGAAAGTCGCGAGCGGTTTTGTAGGATGGGCATCATATTGCGTCGGCGTAAGAAAAGAGTTGCCACATAAGTGGAAACAGGCACAACGGGACGGACGACTCTTCTCGTATCTATAGCATTTCTCCTCTTAACTTGCAACATCAAATATATTAGGTGTAGTTATATCGAATATATTGATATATATCAAGTATATCGAATATATCGAATATATTAGTGCCGAAAATATCGATATATTTCAAGTATTTCGAATATATCGAATATATGAGGCGTAGTAATATAAAATATTTCGGTATATTCCAAGTATATCAAATATATCGATATATTTCAAGTATATCGAATATATCGAATATATGAGGCGTAGTAATATAAAATATTTCGGTATATTTCAAGTATATCAAATATATCGATATATTTCAAATATTTCGAATATATCCATTATATAAGGCGTAGTAATATCGATTATACCGATATGTTTCAAATATATCGAATGTATTGGGCGTAGTAATATAAAATATATCGATATATTTCAAATATTTCGAATATATAGAATATATTAGCCGTAGTAATATGGAATATACCGATATATTTCAAATATATCGAATGTATCAAATATACTAGGTGTAGTAATATCAAATATATCGATATATTTCAAGTATATCAAATATATCGATATATTTCAAGTACATCAATTATATCGATATATTTCAAGCATCAATTATATCGATATATTTCAAGTATATCAAATATATCGATATATTTCAAGTACATCAATTATATCGATATATTTCAAGTATATCAAATATATCGAAGTATTTCAAATATCGAATATATCGAATATATCGAATCAATGACAATAAACAATGCGTTATCAGTGAGTATACATTCAGACAATGCATTGTGGATTTCGGTTTGAGTCTTCAACGATTGCAGGTCCGGATGATTCATTAGCAATGATCAATTTCGAATTTGGATCTTCAATGATCGCAGGTCGAAAATTGATCAACGTTGATCAATCAGTGACGCGTTATCAATAATTAACATTAGGAAGGAGCTCCAAATGTTTAATAAATTATTGCATATCAAGGATCGAAAAATATAAAATAATTTATCGACGGACGGATAAAAGACTATTTTCCGAAATTTGATGGTCAAATGTCAACTGAGGCTGTCGACCGTTAATAACGTCGACGCGTATATCCATCCGGTCGTACGTCCGAGTCATAGTTCGAGCTACGACCGGACGGATAAGCACAGCCTCAAATCGAATAAATCAGTCGCAGTTCCGGGGAAAATTGAGAGCGGGGAGGATGGGAATTGGCGGGGATCGGAGGGATCCAGGGAAATGTGGCGTATAACTAACGCACGTGGCGATAACGTGGTCACTCGCTGAGAGGATAAGATAAATACAGCCGGGAACGCTTTATTATGCGTATCGAGTTATCCTCCCCCCCCCCCTCTGCCCTCGTCATATCTCTCTTGCTCTCTTCCTGCCGTTGCGTTCGAAATTATCGTGAACCCGAATCTCGTATCATTTTTATGTTTAGTGTTATCTCACTGACGGTCGTGGATGCGAGCCCGTTTCGGATTTTTCGACAGTTTCCCTGTGCCCTCGAGCAAATAAAAAAAATCTCCAAATTCAACGGTTGTTAGGTTGTTTTAGCAAGGCAAGGATAGGAAGTTATCGAAAAGGCTTTGATTGTGAAGTTTCAACGAATAAATCCATAAAATTGGCATAAAATAAATAATAATTAATTTGATTAATTATTAAAAAAATATTTTATATTTGATCATTTTTTAAAATAAACGACTTCAAGTAGTATATGTATTATTTTTACTAAACTTATTGGAATTTACGATATGCATTTTTATTAACATCGTCTTTAAGGAAATCATCAAAATATCAATAAAATATTATTCATATTTTTCTTAAGTTTTGGGAAAACTTAAATAAGTTTTATTGTGTCTAAAATTGAAAACGTATGTTTATTCATATAAAAATAGTAATTATTAAAAATCCGCATTATTGTAATTTTCATATTTATTATAATAATAACATTAATTATGACAATATTATATTTTATATTTCTTTTATGTAAACCATATATTTGTTTAAATGAAAATAATAATTCCTAAAAACCTACAAGGGTGAATGTTTGAACTAAGGAATATTAAAAAATATATTTTGAATAAAAAAAAATTTTATTTAAAAAATGTATATAATCACTATTTAATGAAACGCCATTTATTACTGGAAGGCAAGCGTAAACATTTGACAATTATCCCACGGAAGAAAGTTTAAGCGTCGGGGTTAAGTTGGATATAAATCAGAGATAAATTCGTCTCGATGATGACGACTTTTTCGTCGAATGGAGCAATCCAGGAAGAAGAACTTATTGTTGTTTCCGAGTTTCCTTAATTTCTACTTCTGTATATAATTTCCTTCGAGGCGGATAATTAACACGGACGTTAAGCACACCGCCGTTAATAAGACGAGAAATGGTTCGTTATTTTCATGCGGTATAAAGAAACCCTCATTGAAATATTTCTTCGCGGATGTCGGATGCGCCCGATCGTTCCAAATTTTATTATTAATTAGTACCCGCACTTAAACGCGGCCATTGAGGATAAAAATATTTTTCCTCCCGAGTTCAACCATTTCTGGCAGCGCGATCTTTAACGAGCAGCGTAATAAGCATATTAAGGGGTTGAAGAAATAATTTACTTTTTTATAACCGGCTGTAATACAGATTATAACAAAATTATTTTAAACATAATAGAGATGCTAAAAAAATGTATCGATCGATATTTTCCCAATTTTGAATATTAAATTAATAATTAATATTTTTCATAAATCGCGTAATTATTATTATCACGATCGAACTATGTGAAAATGTTTTTTTTTGCAAGTCTCTTCGTTGATCCTTCCATTATTGGATTAAAAAAAAATTCATTTAATATGCTTTTGGCAAGGCTACAACTGTAATTTCGAAATAAAATGAAATGAAATTTTCAAAATCATTCACACGTACAAATTAAATGATATAAAGATTTAGTAATATTTATAAATTAAAAGAAATTATATATATCAATAGAAGTAAAAGTCAATACAATTTTAAAAATCCAATTAAATTAAGGCTTTTTGAAAGTTGAAGAAGTAGTAAAACTTCGCTAAAGTAAAAAGCGACTTTTTATTTTATCGAAGTTTGTTTAAAATGCTTTTTGCAACGCTACAGCTGTAATTTTGAGCTAAAATAAAATAAATTTCAAAATAATTCACACGTAGAAATAAAATGTCATAAAAATACAATAAATCTTTAAAAATCAGAATAAATGATAAATATCAATAAAGTCAATAAACAATTAAAAGTCAATACAATAAACAAAATCCAATTGAGTATAAATTTTCCTCCAAGTATAACAGTTCAATAGAATAAAAAAAATTGAATAAAATTAAGACTTCCTGGAAATTGACGAAGTAGTAATACATCGATAAAATAAAAAACGATTTTTTATTTGATCGAAATTTGTTTTAAATGCTTTTTGCAACGCTACAACTATAATTTCGAAATAAAGTAAAATAAATGTTCAAAATCATTCACACGTAGAAATTAAATGTCATAAAAATTCAATAAACATTTCAAAACCCGAATAAATGACAAATATCACTAAAGTCAATAAACAATTAAAAGTCAATACAATAAACAAAATCCAATTAAATATAAATTTTCCTCCAAGTATAAAAATTCGATAGAATAAAAAAAATCCAATTAAATTAAGACTTCCCGGAAGTTGAAGGAGTCGTTAAAATATGGCAATGGACTCTTATCTGTACTAACGCCCATCTGTCACCCAGCGTCCTCAATTCACAGATGTCGTGTGTTTGTGTATTTATATCCATGAGCGTGTGCAAGTATATTTAGCACGTTGGGATGCAGCTCAAATAAAATGAAATATTCATGCAAACGGCTTTTATATACAGCAAACGGAATTGTTTATCGTGACGAGGTCCAACAAAGCGGCCCACAGTTTGCACGCTCGCCAATCTCTTTTGCGAAACGTTTCTCTCATGGATGTATATCTGTTCGAACCCAAACACACACATACACACAAATACGTGGGACAAGTGGAAAAAGCTTCCTTTTTCCTAGCAGGGTATAAATAAACGTCTCATTCCTTCGCACGTTTTTCCTTCATCCGTAACGTTTTTTAAAAATCTTTTCCATCAGAGTTCTTCGGATGCTCATTCCTTCTCGATTATTTTTGCTCCACTTTTATCGTTTCTTATTGGCGACGACCCTCGCAAGTACGCTTTTTTTTCAAACTTTTTTTTTTTTTACTTTTTAACAAGTTTATTTTTTATCCCCAATTTTTTTCTTTTTTTTTAATGTCAAGCCCGTTTTCCATTTTCAGCCCAAGGCTATCAACGGATTGCACACTTTCCTCGTCCAAGCACACGCGAGCATAATTATCCCATAATTAATCGGAATTTCTGTACATGCTTCGAAGCTCGAGGCTAATTTATGTACATGCTTCAAAGCTCGAAACAAGGGTATTCGGAAAATTTCGAACTATCGAATACATTTTCGATCGGCTTAAAGAAATATTTGCTGTACGAATAATTGTCAAAAATGTTTTAAAACAATTTTTATTTTACTTATTATTTATTTTATTTATTATTATTTACATTTAAATATATATATATATATTTAGTTTTTAAATAAAATGAAATTTTCAAAATCATTCACACGTACAAATTAATTGATATAAAGATTGAATATTTATAAATTAAAATAAATTATAAATATCAATAGAAGTAAAAGTCAATAAAATTAACAAAATACCAATTACAAATCAGAAAGAAATTTAGCTATTCACGATCTTGTAGAATAGATTGAAAATCCCTAGACCACAAATTCAAGAACCATCCCCCAATGGACAAAACATTAGACATTCAGGACATTGGATTCCTGTCGGAGGCTCCTTGATCCTATGTTTGCTATTCATCCATCACATCACGGAATACCTATGAAATTCATGGAAACCACTACCGAGAGGGATTTCAAATAACTTTCCAATAAATAAATAAAAAAAAAAGAGGAAGTAACCGTAGTAAATAAGTACAGTGACAGCAGGTGGGATTCGAAAAAGTATCAAAATCACAATGCACCTCTCGATCTTTTTGTCGTTATCCTCACCCTCTTGCCCTTCCACCCTCGTGTTGCTAAACACGAATATACGAGGAAAAAGGTAATTTCGAAGGTCCTCGGAATCCTCGTCTCGAAAATGTCCCGATATTCAACATTACCGAAATTCTCGAGTCGAAAATATTCCCAGTCTCGTATTTCGCTTAGTTTAGGGGTGGGAGTGTCTGAAAAGGAACGATGGAATGAGAGTGACCCGATGGGAGTTTCATCCGGCGAAAAAGTCGAAATGAAATGGGGAAAAAAAAAACAACACGCTGAGGTTGAGACGGAGGACACGGAAAAAGCGTACCGAAAGATTGACGGGAATAGGAGTGTTAAGGGGGTTGACAATACCAGGGGGGATGAGAGCAGGAAGTGCAGAGAAAAAAAAATAGAAAAAAAAAACAAGAAATGTGTATGAAGAATGGTAGGACGATGAAGCAACGTGAAGGGCGAAGGTAGAGAAAAAAAAACGTGCAGCGTCAACGAGGAACCCTCGCGTCTTTGAATACGACCCCCAGAAACGTGATATTTTTTTTTCTTTTTTTTTTCTTTTTTTTACGACTCTCGAGACCCTTTTTTTTTGCTACTTCCCCTTTTCATTCCTTCGTATATAAACTAGGCTGCTCGTTGTACTTCTCACCACTCTCCCACCCCCACTCTCTCTCGCTCTTTCTCTTTCTCTCCATTTTTTTCCATCCTCTGTTTATTCTTTCCAGATCTGGGTCATAATTTTTCTTGCCTCTTTTCAACCCCTCTTTTAGAACCACGTACACGTTACTTTTTTACTCGTTCCAGCTGCGAGCACGTTCTTTGTCGCCCGACAAAATACAATTAACGACGAATCAAGAGAAGGGGGGGGGGGGTCTTCTCTTCTAACGAATATAGCCAGGACTGGAAACCACTTGGACAAAAATACTCCAATTATACGCAAATATTCGCACCTGGAAAAAAAAGCTTTTAGCTTCGATTATCGGATCTCGATTTTCGCGCAATCCACGTTTTATCATGAACTCTATCGTACTTTTTGAAGTTTCAATTTTTCGCTTATAGTTGCGTTTTGCCTGTGGGAATTCGATTAGCAAACTGAATATTTCGAAAATATTCGATGTATGACCTGAAGAATTCCTGTTATGCTGCACGTGAATATTTTAACCTCTGTCGATACCAAAATGAAAATTGAGATATTGGACGATATACTATTGGAAAAAACGAATACTGGACGAAAAAATGGATTTTTATTTTGAATGTATAGTTTTATTTATGGATATTTCTTTCTTTGATAAAAGCTGGAAAATATTGAAGTTCTCTTATCTACTCATCCCTTTTTTTCGTAATTTAATAAAGTTACTTAAATTTTGCCAACCTAATTTTTTAATAATTGATCATTCGTTTCAATTATTTCGTAATATATTTCAACCTTTTCACCGATAATGAGAATCATTCTCGACGGTCATTTGAAAAAATTGATTTTTTGTCCTCGTTACATTTACGATATTTTTCCACGTTTAAGTAATTTCAATTCTTCAAGTTCAAGTTCAATTAATGTTCAAGTTCGAGTAATACTTATTAATTTTACTTTCTATTACTTGAATTTTACTTGAATTACTTTCAAGTTCAAGTAATATCAATTTCAAATTTCTTTAGTAATTTCTTTTTTAGTGATATAGTTATATTTAAACTTTGATAACTCTCTTTTTGAAGACATAAAAAATTCACTTTCATCATTCAGTAATATATTTTCCTTTTTTAATATTAATATTATGAATAATCTTTTTTTAGTTTTTCAAAAAATACATATTCATTTTGTAGTTATTTAAAAAAATCAGTTTTTCAGGTATTCCTTTTTCAACTTATTTGGGTTTCAGTCATTTATTTCTATGAATAAAAATAATTAAGAAATGTTTAAGTAGTCTAGTATTTAGCTTTTTTGAGGCACGATTTTTAAAGTTCGAAAAAAAGGGCATTTTCGTTTCAACATTTACGAGCTCGTCGAGTACAAATGGTTAAAAAATGGGGAAAAATAACTTTCAGGTCAACAGTCTGGTTCAATTGTCTCTCTGCGTTTCAGCACAATATTCCAATTGACTCGTGATGTAATTTTAATGGCTGCCCTGTTCTGGAGTTTCGATGTAGAAGCAGAATAATGAAATAAGAGACATCGAATGAGAATTGTATAATAATAATAACTCTGAGAGAGATATGCGTCGCAGAATGCATTGTAAGCTCGTGGGCGTTCAGAAATTATTTATTTTTTATTTTTCGTTTTTTTTTTATTCTCACTTGGCAATGAGAAAAGTCCGTTGAATATTCATTTTCTCGATCTAACGAGCGTCTATTCGGAAAGTGAAGAGGAGCAATCAGGTGGTAATTAACGCGAAGAGTGACTCGTTTGTCGAGATCGGTCGGTCACTTTAATTTCATCATCGTCGTCTCCGTTGAAAGGTGCACATTAATTTCTAGATTGAAACGTGTTCGAACGTACTTGCACTTATGGTGCGGGTACCGACAATTTACGCTTCCTAAAATATCTGGATCAAATTCGCACTTAATATTCTTTCGTAACAAAATTTGTTTTTTATTGACGAAAAATGCTTTGTAGCAATACAAATTTTTATCGATTCAAAAAATTGTTAAATTTTGTCAAATGTAAACTTTTCCAATGTAAATAAAACCGACTGAAAATTTTTTACAGATAATAAAATGAAATTAAAAAGAAATCATATTTGAATTTGGATTTTGGAAATTTGGTTTGGGTTTGTTTGGGAAATTTGATATTTGCTTTGAATTGAAAAACAACTGAAAAGACTGAAAGGCCTACATATAAATAATGCCGGGATACACAAAGGAGAAGGACAATACCTAATAAATTGTATTGATAAAAAATGATTTTCATCAATAAAAACTTTATCTGCTAAAAAAATTATTAAATTTTGTCAATGAACACTTTTCAAGGTAAATAGAACCGATTGAATAATTTTTCACCGATAATAAATTGAAATTTCAAAATATCCAAATTTCAATTTGGATTTTGAAAATTTGGTATGGGATTGTTTGGGAAATTGGAAATTTGGATTTGGAAATTTTTGTTTGGTATTGTGTGGGACATTAGAAATTTAGATTTGGAAAATTTGGTTTGGGATTGTTTGGGAAAATGGGAATTTCGATTTGGAAAATTTGATTTGGGATTGTTTGGAAAATTGGAAATTTGGATTTAGAAAATTTGGTTTGGGATTGTTTAGTAAATTGGAAATTTGGATTTCGAAAATATGATTTGAGATTGTTTGGGAAATTGGAAATTTGGTCCAAATTGAAAAACAACTGGAAAGATTGAAAGGGCTACATATATAAAAAAAATACAGGAATACACAAAGGAGAAAGAGAGAAAAAAGGGCAGTAGATTGAAGAATGCAAAAGCCACCACTAAATAATGCAAATAATAGCAGAGATTGATTTCCAATCGAGGTCGAGCCTGCTGGCCTCCGGTCGATACCAGCGGTCGCCGTTTTCCCTAGAGGAGCTTGCGGATAACTAGCAACGGAAAAGAGAGAGACAAAGGTAGAATCGAAAGAAGGGAAGAGGATGTTACGATCGGAATGAACGGGTTGGACGTAACGATTCAATTTGTTGGCTGATGTGGTTAACTCTCTACCTTCACCAAGAAAAAAAAACACAACTATTTGGAACGTTGTGCCATCAGAAATACGAATTAAACCAATTTTCAAAAAAACCTTAACTTAGTTCTTTTCCTTCTGCCAGCGAAATGCTCTGTTGTTTCGATCCAATAAAAAAGTCCCTAGACAGCAACGTCATATTCACTAATGATTTTTAAAATGATATCTGACCATATTTTTTCACTCAATGTCAAATTCTATATAATTCCAAAATAAAAAATTCACTTCCTACTCTTGCTAAGCTCTTGAAAATGAAGAAAAAAAAGCACAAGTTGCGAAAGAATGTAGCGTTACATACACATATACAGTTTCCAATAAACCCAAAATCTGCTTTTCGTACATCAAGGAACAAAAAATTATTAAAAAAAATAATAAAAATTTTTTTGGGTTTGTTTGGGTTGAAAGAACTCCACAACACAACCCTTGAAACAACCCTCCTATATATATATATATATTTGTGATACATTACAGTATCCCTAATTCAAAATTAATCAATCATCGATCAATCAATTAATCAATAATCAATAATCATTAATCAATCAAGTATTAATTAACAATAACAGTAATCAATAATCATCAATCAATCAATTAATAATCACTCATAACAATAATAAATAATCATCTATCAATCAATGAATAATCAATTCCTAATTGATAATTAATATTTATAACTAATATTATAAATAATAAACAAATCCCTTCGAAACTAACTTTAACGATCTCTTATCAGTTTTCCAATCATGTACCTTGTTAGTGAAAAACAAAATCTGCATTCCTGTTTGCAAATACCTTTGGCCAAGAGATGTCTGACCAAAGCCAGACTTTACTACTTGCCCGAACAAAAACTCTGTTTTTTCATTCTCCCACTTGGTTGTACACATTCAGAGTAAAATCCTCGAATGTTTTTCATCCACGGTATCAACCTGTCTTGTATAATTGGTCCGGGACTCCATCGAGTCCCTTCATTCGAACGTGGAAAAAACTGCGACGTCGTTCAGTGGATGGGAGGGTTGGTTACGAGAAAGCTCGTATTATGCAAATTTTATTCGTCGAGCCAATTGTTCGGAGGAGTCTCGCGGTACCATCGGACGATCGCGGTCACCCAACGCGATATAATGTATATATCTCGTACATGTATATTTTAAAGGGGGTAGCATGGAATCCCCAACCGGCTCAAACTCACTGTCCACGAACCGTACGAATGGTAAAGAGGAAATTCAACCCCCTTCTCGTAACACACTCGTCTGGCATGCTGATTCGCTTTTAACGAGTGTATTCGGTCCTACCTTCGCGTTTTGTACGATTTAATGAAATTTCCAAGGTAAAGCTTTCATCGTTTCGACCACCAAGCTTGTTTGATGAAACCTTTCCAACCTTTCAACCCCTTCTTCTTTTTACCCTCGGAATTTCAAGCTCGACCAACGCTTCACGATAATTACAAAATTTTTCTTACCCTTTGAATACAAACGGCCGAGAAAAATAATACAAATTAAGCGGCTATGATAAGACAAAGGGGGGATGATAAGAGAAAAAATTCATCGGTCCATTTAAAAATTCGTTGCCAGAATTACGAATTAAATACGGATTTTTAAACACGGGAAGAGGTTGTATTCACTAATTAGTGATGGGGTTAAGAATTTTTTTTTTTTTTGCTACAAAAGAACAAATTATCCTGGATCGCGAAAGTTCCACTAAAATCCACACTAATTAGCCTTTAAAATTTTCAATAACAAACAGTGTGGAGTAAACATAAAAAATTGGTTTTTGTTTTAAAACAAAGTTTAGTTTGGGTTTGGGTTTGTTTGGGTTTGGTTTTCTAACAAAGCCCACCTGGATTTTTTTTTGTAGCAAAAATCACTTATCAAAAATCAACTTAATAAAAATTATCAACTCATAAAAAACGTTCGTTAACAATTCCAATAAAAATGTTTCGAAGGTAGCTAATATGAGTTTTATTGAAACTCCCAAAAGCTATAATTATTTTTATTGTTAAACAAAATCTACACTCGTCGAAAATTCAAAAACAAAAAAATTGTTGTGCTGAAAAAAATGCACACACGTGAAGAGTTCTAATAAAAACATTGGTCGATCAGGACCACTTTCGATGCTCCCTTCAGCCAACCATTAGTAACTATGGTATCCAGGGTGCAGCTGTGGTTAGGCGAGAATTCCACGATTGGTAATTCCATTGGTGAGCTTCATATTGGAAACAGCACTGAGAGAAAACCCCATGGAATTTCCGAGGGATACTTCAGTGATAGAACCGATCAAGGATGAAATTATTCAGCTGGGTTTTTCACCCCCTGGAGTGCTTATCGAGTGACCAACAATGTGTTTTTTTTTTGAGCGCACTAGAAGTGGATTGTTACATACAAATCATATAAATTACATAACACAAAAGCGGTTTCATATATATTTTTAGTTTTTTAATTTCTTTTGTTTATTTATCCACAATTTCAGGATTGACGGTTTTGCAACCCGTGAATAAGAAAATTATTATAAATAGTAAACAATTATTATAAATAATAATAACAATAATAATTATTACTATATATAAATAGTAAATAGTAAATAATAATAACAGGAAATAAAATAAACAGTTAAATAATAGAAGTGAAAATAAAAAGTACAGAAAGTAACAATTTGAAAATAAATTAACTATTACTTTCTCAAAACACATAATACTCCCTAGGTACTTGACCGAGAATTTTTTATCATTGCATATAAATTGTAAAAAAAGTATTTTTAAATATTTTTCGATGAAATATACCATCATACGAATAGTCTCAATAAACGAAAATTTGGTTTGGGATTATTTGGGAAATTGGAAATTTGGATTTGGAAAATTTGGTTCGGGATTGTTTGGGGAATGGAAAATATGGATTTAGAAAAATTGGTTTGCGATTCTTTGGGAAATTTTAAATTTGGATTCGGAAAATTTGGTTTGGGATTCTTTGGAAAATTGGACATTTGAATTTGGAAAATATGGTTTGAGATTCTTTGGGAAATTGGAAATTTGGATTCGGAAAATTTGGTTTGAGATTCTTTGGGAAATTGGAAATTTGGATTCGGAAAATTTGGTTTGGGATTCTTTGAGAAATTGGAAATTTGGTCTAAATTGAAAAACAACTGAAAAGATTGAAAGGGCTACATATATATAAAAAAAAAACGGAAATACCCAAAGGAGAAAGAGATAAAAAAAGGGCAGTAGATTGAAGAATGCAAATGCCACCACTAAATAGAGTTGTCTCAATAAACGAAAAGCTTTTTGTGACTGTAAAATTGTTCTCTCTTTTTGCCACAACGTTCTCTTGGCACCTGCAATCAACTTCCGGTTGAACCTAACAAAACACCCAATAATTGGCATAGGCCAATTTGCATTTCTCATTATAATTGTATTATTTTCGTCATCCAATAACAGTTTTCAGCTCTACTTTCCTTTTCGACTGAACGCTTTTTTCCTACCAAAAAAAAAAATTAAACTTTCCATAGGGCTGAAGCCAAATTCTCTTTGACTCGTGATTGAATGGAAATCGAGCGAGAGTGCATTCCGAGGTAAGAGCACCGTTGGAGATTCGATCGAGATTAACGCAATAAGGTATAGTGGCAGGATATCCGCGAGGAGGGTGAGGCTGCCACTAATGACGAAGCTCGTTCACTATTGTTGCAAGCACGTGACCCAGCTTCGGGTATACGCTAAACGAGCACCAGCCAGCCTGTAATGAATTTCCTCTTTTGAAACTGGGATATTGGTTCTCTCTCTCTCTCTCTCTCTCTCTTTAACTCTGCCAGCCTGCACACACGCACACGTGGGCAAATGTACAACGCAAATTTTCGATGTCACGCATCAACGGAGTTGCCTCGAATAATCCAATGTATCTCCAGTTACTCGGTGCCCTTCTGCACGTTCATTCGTGAAAATCAAATAAACACAATTTATTTTTCCAGGCTAAAAGCAAAAAAATATACTACTTCGTATTCAGTGAACTATTTATTTTTATAAATGATTTATAAAAATAATTTGCATTGTTTATGGACTGGAGCAAGCAATTGCTTTGACAAGTAAATTTTTCAAATAATACAATTTTAATGAATAATACATTTCTACAAACAGATTCTTTAGATAAAAAGTGTTTTTACTCTTAAACAATTAATTTTATTATGTATTTTTGTATGTATTTTTATTCGAACAAACCCAAACAAAGTTTGTGTTTTAATCCAAGTTTCAACCCTAATAAAGCTTAGGTTTTAACCCAAGTTTTAACCCAAACAAAGTTTGTGTTTTAATCCAAGTTTCAACCCTAATAAAGCTTAGGTTTTAACCCAAGTTTTAACCCAAACAAAGTTCGTGTTTTAACCAAAAGTTTTAACCCAAACAAAGTTTGGCTTTTAAACCAAGTTTTTACCCAAACAAAGTTTGGCTTTTAACCCAGGTTTTAACCCAAACAAAGTTTGGCTTTTAATCCAAGTTTTAACCCAAACAAAGTTTGGCTTTTAACCCAAGTTTTAACCCAAACAAAGTAATCATTTTTCCTTCATTTTATTGTTTTCAGTCGATCGACGTCCAGCCAATGACTTATTTTTTGTGATACTTGAAATATCCTTATTTGCATTCAAATTTATTCTCTTTTTTCTTCCACGAGGTATACAACGGGTCTCATTAACCGGAGGAAACTTTGAAAAATTCAGATCTTTGCACCGATATCCCAAGTGTGTGATAGAGCCTAAGTGAATTGTATTCCTGCTCCTTCGAGGTTTTTCCCCCCTTAAGTATGTTCATCATAAGAAAATAGCGGAAAAACAATGGGGTAAAAAATGTGGGCTTTCCTCGTATACGTGTTACGTGAACGAAGTGAATAGCCAATGCAGGCGGCGTGAGTTACGTGATCCGATATTAATCTCTCGACTGCATCGTATAAACTTCAGAAGCATGCAAGCACGCGAGACTTTTTGAATTGAGCCTATACGTAAACGCGAAATATTAAAAGGTACCTACACAAAAATTCATGCCACGAATTTCATGTAAGACCGCATTTTTAATCAAACAGTTCAACGCGCATTAATCTTTTCATCGGTGAAAAAATATTCGAATTTGTTATTAACAATTACCCGTTTTTTTATCCCTGGAAATAATTACAAATATAAACATTATTTACGAATTTAAAGAATCGTAAAAACTTGCAGTTTTATTTAATTATTGTATTTTTTCGTCCTTAACTTTGGGTACAAATTTTTGACGTTATTTATAAATTTAAAAAATCGTAATTACTGTTGATTACAATTTTTTTAAATCAGATCTTATTTTCAAATTTACAGCTCACATTTTTATTCTTAATGAGCATTAATACAAAATCGTTGAATTTGGAATTATTATCAATTAAAATTGAAAAAATTGAAACTATTGATGATGAATAATTGTTAATTAACAATTCTTTATTATCAATAATTTTAATTACATTTTTTTTATTTTTTATTATTTATGTATTATCAATAATTTTAATTATTTATCAATCTTCATTTTATCAATCTTTATTTATCAATCAATCTTTTATCAATCTTCATTTTATCAATCTTTATTTATCAATCAATCTTTTATCAATCTTTATTATGAATAATTTTAATAAAAATAATTGATAAAAAAAATTATAAAATCAGAAATCAACTACGCTCAAAACTCATGAATAAATCCACAGTGAGTCCTCCACTATATCTCATGGGGGTTGTTTGAATCTTTAGTTTCTTCAAATTCCTAACAATCTTAGCAAAATAAAAAAATACCTCAAAACAAATTTTAAAAAAAGTCAAAAAACAACCCAGTGTTCATCGCAGCGATAAATAGGGTTCTCGAGGCACGACGATATGGAAAATTCATAGTTTCGCCGTTATTCGTGCGGAGGGTGAATTAAACCGGAAGATATACGCGGAAGTTGAAAACCGGGTTGTACACGGATGCAGTAAATGTGCCAAGAAAAATAAACCCGTAGTTGTGTACTACGCGAAGTTAAACCTATCGTCCCCCCCCCCCTTTTTTTTTTACTTTTTTTTTTATCCACTTTGAATATACGTATGCACATACGAGTGCACTGTAATCACGTATGCGGAGGAGACCCCGGATCGTTATCGCAGTGCCGCGAGCCGATCCGCCTAGTATGGGAGGGAACGGTGCCCTCCAATTTCCTCCGTGCGCCGTACCGAGTCAACTCGCGATTTTCAGCACGACACTCATCCACCAACGAGGGTAGAACGCCACCCAAGCAAATTCACCCTTCGCTTCCGTGTCTATGTCTATGTGTGTGCAATTGTATTTAAGGGTGAGGGGGATTGTCGAGAAACGAAAGAAGAGGGGGGGGGGGGTTGAATTGAGGGTAAGGGGGTAGGGGGAAGGGTTTTAAGGAAAGGGTTGAAGGGAAGGGTTTTTAGGGAAGGGGTTGGAGGGGAGAGGGTTACAAGTGAATATACGGATGACGCGCAAATGGATCACGAAAATATCGCCTCAGCACTCTCGCTCGGCTCGAGGTTTTCCGATCAATCAGGATAATGCATGGATTGCCGAAGAGACGAGGATATATGAGCTCCGCAGTATCGTCGTAACACGTATACGAACGTACTACGGCCGAAACTTGGGAAGGAACAATTGTACCGTTTTTTTTTGTTTGTTTGGGTTTGTTGCGTTAAAAAAAAAATTTTTTTTTCAATGTGCTGCCTGCTGGAGGAATTATTGTCGTACCGTTTTTTTGTTCGTTTTTGGTTTTGTTCTTGTTTAAAAAAAATTTTTTTCTTTCAATGTGCTGTCTACTGGAGGAATTATCGTCGTACCGTTTTTTGGTTTTTGTTTTTGTTTTTTATTTCTTTTTTTTTCACTGGCCTGCTTTTCAATTTTGGACTGCTGCAGAAACTTGACGTTTTTTTTTGCGGAGTTTTAATTTGTGGTTACTAAGGTTAAATTTGGAAGGGTCGATTTCGTTTTATTGGTTTTTAGGGAACGGTAATTTTTTTTTGTCATTGAGCAAGGTCGTATGTGTTATCTCTGCGGTTAGTATATAACCTTCTGGGTTTTTATATATTTTTGCATGATTTTTTTTCTGTTTTATTTTTTACTTGAGTACGCTCTTGAGCACGGATGAACGGTCACCACTCCCGGTATCGGCCGCCCGTTGTGCTGCTTAAAATCAATTATCGCTGGGGTCGCGTACCGACCATTCATTCACCAGCGTTCGTTTCGTCATCTTTCTATTTTTATTCCCTGTTTGTGCTTTTGTTTTTATTGATTTCAATTTGTTTTTTTTTTCGTTTTTTTTTTGCTTCTTTAATTCATTTTGCTTCGCTGAAGAAAGTATGTATCAATCTTCATGAAGTCTTTATTCGTAATTTGCAATTCGCAAAGTAGATTTTATTTTATAACTTTCACTAAAAATTAATTTTTCGTCATTTTTTAAATTTTGGTCTCCCTTTTGTTTGTCTGATTTTTATCGCTTTTAGTTTGATTTTTTTTTGCTTCTTTAATTCACTTTGCTTCGCTGAAGAAAGTATGTATCAATCTTCATAAAGCATTTATTCCTAGTTTGCAATTCGCAAAGTCGATTTAATTTTATAACTTTCACTAAAAATTAATTTTTCGTCATTTCTTTCATTTTTGTGTCCCTTTTATTTTTCTGATTTTTATAGCTTTTAGTTTATTTGTTTTTTTTGTTAAATTTAATATTTAGTATCGGCCTCTCTTAAGCCTCCGGATCAGTAAAATCGGAAATACAAACGTGAGCAAGCTGATGACAGGCTGTTGCACACAGTTGACAGGAAGAATCGAAAATTGAGAGAAATGTGTGCCTGGTCGTCCTACCTCCTGTCGATTCACAAAAACCGCCAACATTCACGGTTATCCATGCAAATCCGAAAAAGCTCGATCCTCTATATCCCCTGGTGTACACACGCACACAAAGACAATAAAAATGTCTTTTTCGTATCGCTTGATAGTCCCTTATTCTGTATTTTCTGTCGATGCTTTTCTTCCTTCTCCAATTCTCGTTTGACGCTTTTCCACATACGTGTGGCCTGCCGTAAAGGACCTCCGGATACGTCCCTCCTGACGTTTCACTTCGGGAGCAAACGTAGCGCAAACAAACAAATGGAAGGGAAAGGAGAAGGGGGTGAAAAGCTTTCGATTCCAGAGGAATATAATAAATGCTTGATGGAACGGAAGATAAAATGAAGGAAACCACGGATGCGAACGTGAAATTTCCAAGTCTGAATTGTTGATCCCAGCTGATCGTTTCGATCAGCGTTTTACTGGCAAATATTTGGAATAAGTGGCTTCGCTTTTGGCACAGTAAAAAAAAAAGAGAGCCCTTTGTCGAGGCAATAATATCCTTTGTGAGAATTGCTTCCTTCTAAATACAGAACTTTTCTAAGTAATCGTTTCTAAGTACTTGTTTTTTAGGTACACTGATTTTGTAAGGACGCCCTAGTAAACACTCGTTTCTAAGTACACTCGTTTTTTAAGTATGCTCTTTCGAGTAGTACTTCATTCTAAGTCCTCCGCTCGAAGTATACTCATTATCTATGTTCGGCTTTCTAAGTATACTCACTTTCTAAGTCCTCCTTTCTAAGTATACTCAGTTTCTAAGTCCTCCTTTCTAAGTATACTCATTTGCTAAGTCCTCCTTTCTAAGTATACTCATTTGCTA